>CDFF01072195.1:18295-32840 GCA_000826265.1 Acanthamoeba culbertsoni
TCTCTCTCTCTCTCTCTCTCTCTCTCTCTCTCTCTCTCTCTCTCTCTCTCTCTGCTCTGCTCTCCGCCGTGTGGATCACCAACGGTACCTGGAGGTCGGCCAACGAGAGATCAGGCACGAGCGTGTCGAGACGGACCGCTGGCAAGTCCTCCCCCTCAAGATAGATCCTACTCGACGACTTGCGCCTGTTGAAACGCGTACAGATTAGAAGCGCGACCTTATCTTGTGCCTAGTTCTTGGGTGCGATAAGTACTTGTCGCGCGGCGCGCTGGCGCGGAAGTCGGCAGGCTGGCCCGCTTGGCAATACAGCACCCGTCGCCGCTTGGTGATGGCCCGGAGGCACTCCTCCAGCGGGAACAGGAACGGCTCGCCGTCGTCGCACCTCGCTTCAGAGGCGGGACGGCTGTCGCCGCCTTCAATCCTGATCCAGTCGTCGGGGTCGAACTCCTGGTCGGCGGACTCGCCCAGGCCTCTAATCCGGGTGGCGCCAGACCTGGACCTGCTCGGGTTCGACGACTTGAGCCTCTGCGTCTCATATAGCGTTGTCTTGGCCAACTTGTGCTTGCGAAGCGCAATGCAGTGGCAGCAGGGTACGAAAATCTGTGTCTTGATTCGGAACCAATTTATCGCCAAATCCTCGATATTCGCCTGCGGAAAGAAGCGTGAGGAATTCATGCCTTAATAGAGGGGGGGGGGCGGAAGGCTAAGCGTAAGGGGGTCGTCGTACTTCAATCAATCGGAGCAGCTTTCCGGGGTTGGCGCCGTAGACGTGAACCTGAAGCGTACCCTTATCGGGGAACTCCTCGAGCAGGGCCCGCTGTTCGTCCTTCACCTTGTCGAGATCGCTCTCCTCCTCCACTTGCTGCTGCTGCTGCTGTGGTCTCTGTGCATCGCCCCCGCCGTCTTTCTTCTGCTTTCCCTTCCGCCTGACTTTCCGTTGATTGCTCTGCGTGCGCCGCTCCCGGCCGTCCTGGAAGATATCAAAGTGGAGGCCCGAGCGGCGGAGCTCACTTATGTGGGGCGAAGACGACAGCGAAGAAGGCGCCGCCACGGAGAACGAAGGCGATGGCGCCCTCCGCCGCTGATGCTCGGGAGCCCGATCAGGCGACCGGTCCCGGTTTCCGCTCTGGCCAGAGGGGCCGGAAGCGGACGAGTCCTTCTCCTTCCTCTTTCCTGGACCAGCGCTACAGTTGGCCTGCAACAGGACTATCCCATGCTTCCAGTGCAAGGGCGAGTCGACGACCTGCAGCAGATGGACCATCAGGAGAGAGAAGAAGCCGGCCGGCAGGTAGTCGAACTTGTAGTATCGACGGAGCTCGTGCACCACGCCCCGCTTCGGAATGGACAGCGGCGGCGCCAGCACGGAAGGCACAGGGGGCGGCGGGGACGAGGACAAAGCGGGCGACCGGGGCGATCCCAGGTGGGGCGAGTCCGATTGTTCGGTGGGCGACCTGGACGGTGCCTTCGCCTCGTGGTCGGATGCGGTGGCCGAACGGGATGTCTCACCAATGGGAAGCGGCGATGTCAGGGTGGGAGATGTCGGCAACAAGTGGATATCGCTTATCCTGGCAGTGGTACCGGAGGACGTCCTGGCGGCGGCCGGGCACGATGTCAGCGCATGGGACAACTGATGAGCGTCCATGGAGGCGTCCAATCGGAATCGGTTCTGCTCCGGCCTGTAAGCCGGCCCGTACAAGTACGCGAAGTGGCTCGAATTGGCCAGGCGCGATCCTGGCGAGACCGCAGAGGCGGCCAGCGAAGACGAGGACGCGTTTGTCGACGTGTAAGGCACGTTCGGGAACAGCGGGAGATATTTTCGCAACTGCATCGAGGACGAGAGATAGTGGATGCCCTGCGCCGCCGCAGGTGCCAGCTTGGCGGCGGCCGACCGCTTGCGCTCGCGGAGCTCCATCTTCATGAGGTAGCGCTCGGGCCGCCACCCGAACTTGTTGAGCGCGAGGCGGGTCTCGGGGAGCAGCGAGGGGATGACGATCTTCCCGCCCCGCTCCCTGGACTCGCGCTCGTCCTCACGCGCCTGTATCTCGAGCATGTTGTGCCAGCTCGAGTCCACCAGCGAGTCGATCCGCTTGCTGCGTTCGACCTTGCTGAGGTAGCGCCGCTTCTCGCGCTCGCTTTCGTTCTCCTTGCCTGGAGCTGCCGATTCAGCACCGTCACTGCCGCTCACGATCTTGGTCGGCCTCACCAGCCGCAGCGCGAGGCCAAACTGCTCCAAAAGCAGCAAAAGCAACTCCTGGAAGGGAAAAAAAGCACAAGAGGAACGTCAATGCTACCCAACAACCAATGGGCGAGCATAAGTTTGAAGGGCGCGACCTGAAGCTCAGTGGCGTAGCCGTGCGACCGCCATATGTCCCAGAGGTCTTTCTCTCGAATGACACCTTGCTTCGTGGTACTGTATCATGATTTGCGCGTTAAATACGCACGCACGCACGCACGCACGCACAGCAGTTACCGAGTTTTTAAGAAGGCGTACTTGGGAGATCCGGAAAGGACCGCACGAAAGACGTGAAGCAGCCACAAGGGGTCGAGCAGCACGATTCGATTCAGCAGCGAACGCGAGGCCGACTTGAGGTGAGCACTGATCAGGCCTGCAATGAGAGCCAAAAAGCGAACCGGCTCTCGTTAGAACTTTGCGCATCCCTAATTGGGGGGGGGACGCGAGGTTCCGTGTGTACCGATGCGGTGAAAGTGCTTCGTGACCGTGATGACCTGGTCCTGAGCGATGCCGCAGTCGCTGGCGATGGAGACGTACTCGTCCCAGTCCATAATGGGCGGCATGCGGGTCAATCTGTGGCCGGTACAGTGTATCAATACAAGTCTCCTGAAAAAAATAAGGGAATAGAAAAGGGGGAAAGGCCCTCCCCTACCTTTCGGAGGCTAGACGCTCCTCAAAGAGCACCGCGCCGCGAGAGATGAAGGCCGGCATGTAGCGCTGCGAGGTGACCGCCTGGTAGACCGCTCGAACGAGCGATTCAATATCTGATGAAGGAGAGAGAGGTGAGGACCAATGATCGTGGGGATGCGGGGACAGACAAGGGCCTTATCCATCTACCCTTTCGCGTCTTGCCACACACAGATATAATGTTGCGTATCATAGGATACTTCTTGATGAGGACGTTGCTGTGGAACACGGTGGCGATCCGGGACTTCTGCTCTGGTGAACAACCTGTGCTGTTGGGATGTGTACCCACCAAGAGCACGGCCGATTTGCCCACACTGCATGTCCAATCGGAATGCCTTAACCCTGGACGGCCTGTCGCTCCCCCAACACAATCAAGCTCAACACGTTACGCACCGACTGCGAAGAAGCTGCAGCCATCGCTCGACGGACTCGATGGTGAAGCATGGCATGTTGATGACGAGCATGTAGATGCACTTGTTGACCAGCAGGCAGTGATACATGGGATCGTCCACCGTGAGGCTGTTGTAGTCCCGAAAACGCCTTAAGTATCCTCCTGATTCCATCATCCCTTCCGCCCCCCCCCTCCACAAAAAAGCTCGGGAGTACCCTGGGATGTTCATGGCGGAGATCGTAACGTTGGCGCCAGTAGGGGAGTTGATTCCACGCAGGGTGCTCTTGATCTTCAGGTCCAGGTTGCGCATTTCGTACACCTCCATCTCGTAACGAGACGACTGTCGCCCGTCCACGCCGCTGCTCTGGTCCCTGCATGCGATCGTGAAATGTGTATAGACTCAGCGGGCAGAATGTGTAGTGGTCCGTGTAAGAGAGCAGCAGGCTTACCCGGGTTGCACAAAGTCGACGATCGACTGAAGGAGGTGAGCTCTGTCCAGCATGTGATCGCCCACCACCATCATCTTCATCCTACAGGGTCGAATTAACGGCTTGACCATTTACAGAGGACTGCCACAGAGAGCATAAAGGCGAGGGAGGGGGAGATATACCGGTAGGACTCGTCCATGCGTGCCTTGAGGCCAATAAGGTAGCGCTGCCACACATGCAGGTTGCCCTTGGAGCGGGCCACATCCGGCGGCACCTTGGCCAGCGGGTTGCCGTCCAGCTTGAGCACGCGGAGGCTGGTCATCGTGCCCACCTGCCACGGCAGCACGTTGAGCCGGTTGTCCTCCAGCTCCAACACCTCCAGAGAGGCCAGCTGGGCGATGCCCGACGGCAGCAGCGAGATGTCGTTGTGGTTGAGCACCAGCCGCCGTAGCTGGGTGAGGCCCGGGAAGAGCTCCGCCGGCAGGTGGGATGACTCGTCGGCGCCTAAAAGGATGAACGCGCAAGCAAGCGGCAAGAATGAGCAATCGCCTTCCGTGGTAGGGGAGAGGAGGAAGGAAGGAAGGAAGGAAGGAAGGAAGGAAGGATAATGGTGCGGTTTACCTATCCGTTCGTAGGAGAGGTCGAGTGTGTCGCGCCAGCCCTGGCATTGCTCGTATATCTTCATCATGATCCGAGGCATGGGATTACCAAAGAGAGAGAGGGTCTTCAGCTGCAGCCGAAATATCTCCAGAGGCAGTTCCATGAAAAGGTTTTTGTTGAGGTGCAACACGCGCAGCTCCTATGTAATAAAAAAAACAATCAGCCCTTCGATCAACCTGCAACGGGTCGAGGCTGCATAGGTTGGCGTACCTTGAGTTTGCCCAACTCGGGCGGCAGATGCTGCAGCCGATTGAAGCGCAGGTCCAGATGTCGAAGGCTGGCCAGGTCGCCCAGCTCGGATGGGAGAGAGGAGAGTCGGTTATGGGAAAGGTCGAGCGTGGTGAGGTTCTCCCACCGCTCGCTGGACGTCAGCTTCAAGTCGCTCGCGGGAAACGTCACGAGACGGTTACCGAAGAGAAGCGCTTTCTCGAACAGGAGCGACTGGTCCGAGTGGGCCAGCGTGAGTCGCGAGTTGGACAGCAGGGAGGGCGTCGTCCGCCACACCCATGAGGGCACCGGAGATACCGTCGCCGAGGAAGACGAAGAGGACGACGACGACGAGGGGCTGAGCGTGGGCGACGCCGGCGAACGTGCGGGAGACAAGGGCGAGCGCAGGACGGACGATGGCGTCGACGCCGCCGATGCAGCGCGGGAGGATGCGGCGCTGCTTGAACCGCCAAACTCCCTGGCGAAGATGTGGGCTGCGGACTGAGCCGACAGGCCGTAGCCCGACATGTCGAGCGTCTGGTACCGTCCCTGGCCGCCGTCCTCTCCGCCGCGGTCGAGCAGCAAGCTCTCCATGCTGACCAACTGGTCGTCCACGTCGTCTTCGATGCCTCCTCCGGCCGCAGAGCCCCCGTCGGCTGTCCTGGACGCTACGCGCTCCTTACGTGCGCGCCGGCGTCGATTGTCTTCAAGATGCGTCGCGATCGCTCCGACCAGCATGGCCGATGCAAACGACGATGAGGACGAGGACGAGGAGGACGATGTGGCAGTCGAGAGCTTCCTGGCGTGGTTGAGCAAGGGCTCGTCCTCCCCGAATTGCAGCCGAACGAGAGTGACGTTCTCGCGCAGCACATCGAGCAGCGCGCGCTGCTGGCACCACCTGTCGTCTTTCTGCCCAGAAGCGGCTCTGCTGCCGGCGTTGTTGTTTCTTATGTCGAGGCAGGTGATTGCGTGATTGGACCGGAGCGCCGTGGCCAGCTTATCGATCCCCTTCCGGCCCAGTCGATTGTGGCTCAAGTCGAGCGAAGACAGGACTTTATTGTTGTCTGCCGATTGTTTCCATTAAATACGGCCGTCAAGAATCATGTTATCCGATCATTAAAAGCTGAGGTCCAGGAACGTACCAAGAGCGAAAGCAATGTTAAATGCGACACTCGGCGGAAGTTTATTTCGGGACAAATTGAGACACCGCAAAGTCTAAATCAACTTTCTTAGCGTTGCACGATCAAGCGATGTACGGTGGCTTATGTAAACACGTAAAATATATGTTGCCTACCTCATTGATGCTAAGCGCTTGGCCAAAATCGTCCACTCCTTGGTGCCAGCCTTGGTCATGATTATTGACACTGGATAGGTTTAGTGACTCCAGAGTCTTGTTCACTTGTAAAGCTTTCGCCATTGCTTTTGTTTTTTTGTTTTTTTTTTTGTTTTTTGTTTTTGACAAAATTAGCATTTCGAAAGAGTAAGCAATTTGATAATAGTGATGTATTTCTAACTCACCTCTAGCACCGTCCCGGCCAAAGTTGTTGTGGCTAAGATCGAGTTCGGTAAGACAGCAACCGGCCTGAGAGAGGCCCTTCGAGAGAAGCACCAGCGCTTCATCGCTCAGTCGGTTGTTGGACAAGTTGAGGGTGGAGAGGACGCTCATCTGCGCGCCGCTCGCCATCACGCTGGCCAGCTGTTCGACGCCTTCGCCGCGCCAGCCGGGCGCGTATTTAACAGAGGCAGGGCCTGGAAGGAAGAGCGAGAGTGTTCGTTAATAATGCTTAATTCAATAATTATAACAACAACAACAACAACAACAACAACAACAACAACAACAACAACAACAACAACAACAACAACAACAACAACAACAACAACAACAAACCCTTTCTGAACCGCTGGAAAGATGTAGAATGAAATAAAATTTAAAAGTAGAAACAGAAAGCCGGTATACCAAAGTCATTGTTCTTAAATGTGAGAGAGCGTAATCGACGAGCCGTCTGGGGCAGTTTAATCATGGCCAGATGGAGATCAGCATCGGTCAATCGAAAGTGGTCAAACGAGAGGGTCGTGAGCGTGGCTCCGCAGGCACGCAGGTGTTGTAGGACAAGTGGGAAGGTGGCTCTAGCGCGCAAGCTTTCGCTGGCCTGCACAAGGTGTTGGTCCATGTCATGGCAGGCCTTTGGGGCAAGGTTTCAAAAAGGGCAATAAAAAAGGGGGGAGACAATGATGGCCGTACCACGACTTCCAAGACCTCTAGCTGGGGCAGGGCCGAAAGGAGAAGCGCCAAGGCGTTCCCTGTCTGAGCGGAAAGGGGGAAGGTTGGATGCACACGAAGGCAGCTGAGGACAAAGAGCTCGCTGTTATCCGAGCTCCTCCCTGGTGTTCCGCTGTGGTCGCTCGGCTGCTGCACAAGCTCGTTCGCATAAGCCACCTTTTCCAAGGCCTGCAGCGTTGTACTTCCACAAGAGCTGAACAGGCGCGCCAGACCCTCCAAGATGAGGCTGGCCGAGGCGTTATCAAATTCCTCTAAATCTATGCACAAGTGTGTGGTGGTAGAAGAGCCGGTAGGAGGAACTGTCACAGAGCGTTGTTGAAGATTTTGAGTAATTGCCGAGATGAGGCATCGTGCTAGTATTTCATCACCAACGTAGTGCGCGGGCACAGGAGAGGGAGGTTCAAAAGAGAGGAGAGCAGAAGCTGAAATGGGTAAGCAGAAGACGGTTGTGGGAGGTGAGGGACTATTGACAGCCGCAGCAGTTGTGCGGGATTCACCCAATTTGAAAGAAACCACCTTCTTTGAGGGTGTGTGCATTCTTCGCCACACGCGCAGGATTCAGTAGAATCCTCTTTGCTGCGTGGTGGCGAGGGCAAAGGCTTCGTCGGGTGAAGTTTCTTATTATTATTATTATAACTGCCAGTTTCATTTAATGAAGAAGAAGAGAAAGGCCAAAACAAAGGCGATTGGTTGCAACATAGAATGCACTAGCTCTCTTCTTGCAGGGCTAAGAGCGGCCTTAGCCCGTTTTCCCATAAAGAGAAGACAACCAAGAAGCACAATGGCGTTGGCGTTTATGCCGAAACGGACTTGATAACCTCGTCGGTGGGCAGAACCTTCGCGAAAGCAAAGCCCAAACCAGCCAGATAGGCAGCGTGCACATCACTAAAGCAAGCCAGTAATGTTAGCCGTTGTCTATCGTGTCTGTTGGCACAATTACCTGGCTTTTACAACAGTGTCTCCAAACTTGGCATCGCGAGTGGCACAGGCATCAGCCGCTACAGTGCACTTGTAGCCCAGATCAGCGGCAGCCCTTGCGGCGCGAAGGAGCCGTTAGGATGTGTGCAAGTTTACCCGAGTGAGGGAAACACCTACCTCACGCCAGAATCGATACACATGTGTGTCATAGCGCCACATACGACCAGGTTTTCTATCTGAAGGGCAAGAGTGAGCTTAGTTAACAAAATGGGAATAGGGAAAGCGCACCCCTGCCTCCTTCAGCTTTTCATGCAAATCAGTGCCCTTGAAAGAGTTGACTTCGACTTTGGTTACCACGTGCTCTCCTTCTTTGGGTTTCACCTGAATAGATTAACTCTTAAGGGCAAGCGAGGGGTGAAAGGTGTGAGAGCTGATGATTAGTGCAAACCTTATCGTGTATAACGGCACCCGTAGTGCCCGGCAGGAAGAAGCCCAGCGCAGGGTCAGCTGCCTCATGGCGAACGTGGAAACAGGGCATACCCTTCTCGCGGAAGGTCTGAAGCAGGCGCGAAGCATTATCAGCGGCAGCTTCAGCATTCTGAAGTTCAAACTTGCCACCAGGGAAATAGTCGTTCTGAAGGTCAATTAGCACCAAGCCGGTCTTGCTCTGGGCCATTTTGCTTTGTTCTCTGGCAAGTGAAAAGTGCGTACAAGTATCTGTTTCTTTTTTTTTTCTTTTTCTTTTTTTTTTGGTGCTCCTTTTTTTTTTGCTTCCCTGTGCAGAACCAAGACAGAGCGCCTAACCAAGACTGCAAAACACCGCTCCATGCTTTCAGGAGCTCCTGACGGAGTCAGCAAGGCTTTCCAACGTTCATGCAACTACATAATTGGGCGCCCGACACCTTGCCCGAATGACTTTTCGTATTCCTTTTCCTGAGTGCCAGGCAAAACAAAATACAGAACCTCGGACTTTCGTTGCCAACGTAATACGGTGCACAGTCTTTCGCCAGCCTTCCCAGCTCAAGCATGTCCGGCGTAGCGATTTTCCTTCATCAGCAGCACCACACCGCCGGAGGGCCCCTCAGCGGAGACGTCGTAGTGACTACACCGCATCCTATCGATGTACACCACATCACTCTCTACCTTGATGGTTACGAGAAAGCTCGTTGGGCTGGTGAGCCTCTATATTACCTCTAATTATACTATATTCTACTCCCCTTGTCCGCCTCGATTTTCCACAATCTCACTTTTTCTTCGTCACACAACCGCCAGAAACCGAAACCAAGAGAGATAGTGAGGGCAAAGTGGAGACCCATGTTGTAAAAAGGAAGGACTCTCATCACTTCCTCAAAGAGAAAATTGTGCTCTCTGGCTCTGCTCAGCTTCAAGCGGGCCAGACCACCTTCCGCTTCCACTACAACCTCTCGGCCGGCCTTCCGTCCTCCTTTTCGTAAGACTGCTTACACAATAACAACCCTCTACCCTCCCCTCTTATCACCTTCACCTGCCTTGGTTATCATAACGTGGTATTTATTAGGGAGAGGGGTTCTCTTCACGGCCACCCTATGAAGGCCAAGGTCGATTATGAGCTCACCGCCGAGGTCGATGCTCATCATTCCCACGACCTAAAGAACCACCTCCACCTCACAGTCGGCCAGTTGACACCAGGTTTGTATTCTGACAATCATCTGCTTTATGACGACAACAAAGCAACAAACCTCCATGTTCACCTTCCGTCCACAATACCATAGGACCTATGATGCCCGTGGAGAAGTCGAACGGCAAGTCATTCATGTTTAACCAGGGCAAGCTCGCCATGCGGGCCGAAGTTGACAGAGACGTTTACTTCCCCGGCGACGAAGTAAAGATGAAGCTGGAGGTATCCAACGAATCCGTCAAAAAGGTGAACGGCATCAACATCGACCTGCATCGCCACCTCAGCCTTCGCGCCCACTCGCACAGGACCAGCCACACTGATGTCGCTCAGCATCTCCGATTAGAGGTTCGTCTAAGAGAGAATCGTGTTTTTCACCATAAAATAAGTAAAGATAAAAATAAAGATAAATAACAATTAACCGTAGATGATCATTTCTCAACCACCATAATACAATAGGGAGTCGCAGAGGCGACGAAGGACAGCCGCTTCGTCAAGTTCCGCATTCCCACAGACTTTGCCCGACTCACCACGGAGAGCGATCTCGTCAAGGCCACGTACGACCTGAAGGTCGAATGCGACGTGCCGATGGCCGTCGACCTCGCGGTCCACATTCCCCTTATCATCACCGTACCACAACACCTGGACGTCAGGTCCAAGGAGTACACCAACCCGCAGGACATCGAGCACGAGGAGATCGTCCGACAGGGCGACAGCTATCACGAGCGGACACCTCTCACCCTTCCCGAGAAGACCGGCGACATGTGCCCCTGCTGTGTCCTCTCCTAGGGGAGAAAAGGAAGGCAGGATGGGGAGAGAGGAGGAAGAGATCGTGTAGTGCTACCAAGAGGCCCAAATGAGGCGTCGAAATAAACAAGGCTCGTTGTTTTATTATAGTTGTGTTTGTATAACAATCGAAGGAGGAGGAGGATGAAAAGAAGGGAGCGTGTGCGGTGGGAGAAGGTGGACACATAAAGAAAAAAAGGAAAAAGCGAGGCTTGTTGCCCTCACAGCCCCAAGCCCTAAGACCAGCTCTCCATCGAGTTGAAGAAGTCGCTTGCCATACTCGTCAGCTGCAGAAGACTTAAGTCAATACGATTCTCCCACCCAGGGTGAGAGGGAGGGCCATACCTTCTTGGTGCCCTGTACCACGCTGTCCTTGATAGCGTTCAGATCGGTCTGCGCGGCCCACGCGGTGAGATCGCCGCTGTTTGTCGGTTCCTCATCCCTGCCAAAGTACTGCGCGGAGGATATCGAGGTCGCCTGCGCGCACAAACACCACAACATACAGAGATAAATATATCCGCGTCGTTTCCTTGGTCCATATGGGAGGCGCTGTACCGAGGAGAATCGTGCGTGAACCTCTTTGCCTGAGCCGTTGCTGTCCCTACCCGAATCGTCTGTGGAGGGTTGTTGTGTAAGTATTGGCCTGTTCATTGGGAGAGGGTCAGCGTACCCTCGCCAAAGAACTGTGCCGAAGAGATGGAAGTGGCGCTCGAGAACCGGTCGCGGGCCGCATAAATCTCATCGTTCGTCTTACGGCCTAAGCAGCGCAAGAAAAAGAAAATAAATAAACAATGTAACCACAAAAATATCCTCTTTACGACAGGTTGTTCCACCGAAATTGGGCGGGGAAGGACGATGCATACCATAGGATTTGTAGGAGCTGCCAGATGAGGCAGAAAAAGACGAAGCGGGGGAGGAGGCGGGGGCGGAGGTGGGCGTGGGGGAAGACAAAATGCGGTGGGCGTGGAGGTTCTGGTGGACCGCCTTGTCGAATCCCTTCTTGGCGCTGGGCTTGGCGGCGGGTTTCTCTTCGTCGTCGTCGTAGGCAAGTCTGCTGGAGCCTCCCGACGGCTCATCAGCCGCAGGCCTGCGTTCAGCAAAACCCAATCAGAATTGACGGAACTGTTTCGTATCCCGCTCCATTCTTTTCTAAGTGGGGAAGTGACTGGTAACGTACGCCTGCTCTTCCTCCTCTTCGGCGGGCTCGTTTTCCCAATCGTCGCCCCAATCGTCAAACTTGGTCTCAACTTTCTTCGCACCGAGTCGCATGCCTAAACAGGAAGAGTTCCCCCCCCCTGTTTGTGAGACTTACACGCACACTCATACACCCCTGGTTTGCCTCTTCCGCGCTGTCGACCACGTATATGGGGAGCGATGCGTACCCTTGGAGGCGCCGGAAGCGGCAGGCTTAATCAATGGCGCCGATGTGGCGGCCACGGGCTTAACTGTGGGCTTCGCGAGAGCAGCAGCAGCCACGGGCTTGACCGTAGGCGTAGCCCTGCGCGCCAGTTGCACCTATGAGCGATGGTGCGATGCAGATTGGGAGAAGGAGAGGGGAACTCGTACTTGGTGGGGACCGGCTGGGCAACAGGCTTCACCGTGGGGCTCTGGCGCGCGGGTTGAGGCGAGCTCCTGGTACGACCATTGAGCCAAGGGGGGGGGGAACGTGAAAGCAAGGGCGTGGGGAGAGCAGAGAGAGCGTACTTGACTGAGGTGACGGCAGGAGAAGCCGGGCTCTTGGCCTTGCCCACTGCCGTAGTGGAGAACCAATCGTCGTCGTCCTCTTCCTTCAGCACCGGCGCCTCGGCCTCCGTCGCCTTCTTGCCAAAGGTAGATCTGTGCGCACGCGAGAAGAACAGCTAAGTCAAAAGGTTCATCGCGTGATGGTGGCTTTGCGTGGGTGGGTGAGTGGTACGTTCGCTTGGGATTGCCGAAGACATCTGTGCGAAGCTGTTCGCGGTAGAGCTCGGCGGCACGGGAACGGTACTTGCTGTCGATATCTTCGCGTCTGGTACTCTCGATACCGTGGTTCCTGTGAACAGGAGATAGGGGAAGGGAAAATGCATAGAGGTGAACACGCAAGTCGGTTTTTTGATAGCCATTTAGAAGCGACCAACCTGAAGAAGGCACGAGCGCGGCCGTTGCCGCCTACTTGCATGTACTTGAGCTGGTCCCTAGTCCAGCCGTCGAACATTGTAGAACTGCAAGAGAAGAAGAGAACAAAGTAGAGAGTGGTGTTAAATGCTTAAGAAGAATCTCTCCACCTTTTGGATGAGGCATGTCCTACCGTACGAAGGAGAGGTGAGTGCCAAGACTGCGATGAGTGGCCGAACAGTCCATACAAATGAAGATACCCAGTGGTATGGACGCCCATGTAGGATTTTTGGCCTCACAATCGAAGCAGGTCTGTAACACAGGAACATGGGCAAGAAAATGGTGGGCGAAGAATCACAGAGAGCTCTTGGCGTCCCCCCCCCCTTGCCTTTCCCCACTTGTCTCGAGATTACGTTACCTTATTGTCAAGTCTCGCTCTGAGCTGAGCGAAGATTTTGTTCATTTCTTCCTTAGGGACAATTTCATCTGACTTAGACATGGTTGTTGATTTCAAACCACCCCTTTCGTGAAGCGCTTTGTTTGTCGTTCACTTCGCTCCTTCGTCTCGAGAACGGCAGGGGTTTGAGAAATTTCGGCCCAGAAAGCCAACACGCGTTGTCGAAAGAAAGAAAGAAAAAAGGCAGAAAGAAAACACTGCTAGAATTTAAAGCAGATAGTATTGGCCCTCACGTTTGTATATTACCACCTGATCTTCCAGTTGGGAGAGGAGCCTCCTGATGGTATGCTCGTAATTCTGATTGCTCTTCCCATTGCCTTGTCTCCCTTTGCAGATGAAAGAGCTTATCAACTCATGTGTTGAACCTGGAACTTTCTTATGAGGTGAGGCGTACGAAAATGTTCGACAATGTCATCAAACTTAGTTCCCACATCGTTACGTAGTAGTGTCATGATGCTTGATACGCTTGGCACGATAGGTGTCTGCGTTATTTGTGCGCTCCCTCTGCTTTGGCTCAGGTTCCCCTTTTCGCTCCCACCTACAAGCAATCAGCATTGGACTTCGTGGATTGTTGTCACGTACTCCCCGCAGTGCCTTGACGTATTGTAAACTGGAGAGATAGAATTTTCTGGGCCAAGCACCCTGACGCGTCCTCTTCGGCTAGTGTTACGAGCATGCGCCGCAACTGAGCTGCATCCAGGCTCTCCAAGTGCGCCTGCAAAAAAAAGTCAGTTCGCTTTCCAAAGGGTGTCCAACATATGAAAAAACCACCTCCACTTCGGAAAGTGAGACCCAGCGCACGGTGTCCTCTTTTTCCTCCTCGTTCATTCCATCACCTTGGCCCTCCACCGCAACAGATCTCAAGAAGATGCTTTGTGTCGTAGGAATTGCTTCCTCTCTATTATGCAGAAGCAAAAAGAGTGAGTGCAGTCGGTAAGTGCTGGGGTGCCTCGTTGACTTACCCTTCCATGCTAATGTTCGTTGGTTTATTAGATTTTCTTTCTTTCTCAGCAACAAGGGTTTTTTCTTGGCACTTCTTCGTGATATCCTGGTTTCTTTTAGTGTACCTGAGAAAGTATAAGACTAACTTCTCCTGCTTCATTAGCAACATACGGTACTGCCGTGCCCTTTTCTCATAGGTCAGGCTCTCTGAGCAGCAGCACACCTAATCCCATTTACATATTTCTAACTTTATAAAGATCTTGAGTAATGAAGTTGACTCTTGGAGGCGCCGGAGGGAACTCGTACGACGAGGAATCTAACATTTTCCAACCTATTACACTCCGCATTGTACTGCCTAATGCAACTACCACTGTTGAAATGCAAGTGACTACCGGCGACACGATCTCCATAATCAAGAAGAGGTGCCCTATGATTTATTACACTGTGCACCAACCAAAAATACCTTCTGACGTATTATCGTTGCAGGCTTGAGGTGGAACATGGTGTGTCCTACAAAGACACCGTGCTCATGCTCAACGGCCGCGTAATGCTTGACCCCCTCTCCTTGAATGATTTCAGCGACCTGCCTAAAGTTTCGCCCACCATTATATGCAAAGTACGCGGGTTGCCTTCTGGTCTATTCTATTCGAGGCCTTTTTCTCAACTTCTCTTGCTCTTCAAGGAGGCCCCCAAGAAGGCTTAAGTGTCGACAAACCCAATTGTAAAGCTGTGTAACGGGATGGTCTTCTGCTCCTCCGCAATCACGAACATGTATAAGCACTCAATTATGTTTCGATAGCAAAAAAA
>CDFF01072197.1:6288-19482 GCA_000826265.1 Acanthamoeba culbertsoni
ACGTTCGTCTCCAAACGCTTCATGGATTTACATGAAATTTCGCAAAGTAGTGATGCGTAACAATGATGTCGGAGGTGTCGACCAAAATATCGACTTGTTGGCATTGGGAGAATTTTTGTCTTTGATTTTAGGTGGAAGGGGTAAACCGTTTGAAGAACTTCGCCAGGTGTGCAGTGCGAAGCCGATCGGCGACCAGAGGCTGCCCACAGCAAGCTGTAGGCATTAATGCCAACTGATCCCCCACGAGAAATAAGTTTAATCTTGATGTGAAGCAGGAACGCTTCACTACCAGAGATTAAGCTGATAAGAACAGATACTACACTTGATCTTAGCCAAAAGGCCGAGAAGATGCTTTTGACCCTGGCCGCTCCGCTATTTATAGGCCTCGGTCAGCTCATTCACTTGTGCCACAGAAAAGTGTCCTCTTTTTTGGGGACAAATGTAAGATTTTTCGTGGAACCATAAATGTCTGAAAAGTGTAAGAAAAAGAACGGCTGGGGTATTGATAATGTTTGACAGCACAACGCGTTTCTCAAGCCAGTTAAATTTCTCTGGAAGTCAATTTTTTCATTTAAATTTGCTGCAATTCTTATCTCTGCAGGGCGGCCAACATAAAATAGAGCTTAATTCTGAATAGTGGATCACACTTGCCATCAACAGGTGTGAAGCAGTATATTGCCAGCAACAAGTGTTGCCCAGTGCCCCATACCCTCTTTTTTTCCCCCTATTTTCTTTCCTTGATTCTTGATTTGTTAAAAGTACATACCCTGTGATGATGTACGAAGACATCAGCGGGCAAGATGCCTTGGTGTCCCCACAGTCCAGGTATCTGGACGTAGAGGGAGGAGAAGGCCACCAAGTATATAGCACTTGTGGCGAAGAGAGGAAAGTTCAGTTTGTAGCACTGAGAAGCACAGACTGATGATGGTCACTCACGCTAAACCCTGTAGAAACAACCATCGGCCAAGGTAGCCGGAGGGGGTCAGGAGGTAGTCGAGCAGACGGGACTCAGATGGTCCTGCACGCGGTTTGCCAGGCAGAGGGCCACTGTTCACGCACGCTTTTTCCCTCTGGTGAGGGTAAGTAGTGGTGTGGTCAAGGGAGCACGAAAGGACAAACCTTGTTAGCAGCAACAGGAGGCGAGGCTGATTTTCCTTTCCTGAAATTATCAATCAGTTGTGCCGTTTCACTGTGTACTAAATGGCACTGAGTAATGGTTTGGTAGTGGTTCACTACCTCGTCCGCTTTCTTAGTCCTGCCCTCGAATCACTGAGGTCGCCGCTCGCCTTCATGCAAAGGAAAACATGAAAGCTTAGGGGAAAATGGCGAATAAATCTACAGCCACGCGGTTCTCCAAAATTGGGCTTGTCTTTTAACCGCCTCTTTTCCCACGAATTGAGTATCCACTTCGCGGATTTCCCTTATTGGTTGAATATTGAAGGCTTCCAATTGGTTAAAAAAACCTGGGACTATGTACAATAACCCAGAAAAATGTAGTGGTTAGCACTATTAAAGACACCTTCATATGGGCGACAAAGGCAGCGACCGGGAACCAGCAACACCCCACGAATCTGGGCAGAGCGGCAGCGAAACAGATGACAGCTGTCCTCGCGAAATGGAGGTTCAGACGTCCAACCTAAGGCGTAAGTTCATTCCCGTGACTATTGCGTTCAAGAATCTGTTCTTCACCGTAAAGGAGCGGAGAGGCAGGAATCCCTTCCAAAAGAAACACGACAAGACCCTCCTCAAGGGTCTACAGGGTGAACTGCGGCCAGGGGAGTTAACCGCTATCATGGGACCATCTGGTGCGTTTCATTCGAATATTCACTTTTAGGTAAGAGAAATTAGGCCATTTTCTTATCGTTTCTTCCTTAGGTGCTGGCAAGACCACCCTGCTCAACTTACTCGCCGACCGAGTTCAAAAGGGAAAGATTCGAGGTTCAGTTACCGTAAATGATATCCCGATGCGAGCTATATCCAGCAGCGTCTGGTTGAGGCTTTGTTCCTACATTATGCAAGTACGTACTTGCCCACGGTGCGCAGACAGTTTCTCAAGTAATATATGCAACAGGACGATGTAATGTATGCTACATTGACACCTCTAGAAACGCTTTGGTTTTCTGCTCATCTGAAACTTCCGAGAAAAGAACCAAACAAGAAGAAAAAAATCCATGACCTGATAGAGGAGGTACGTGCGTCAGTCCTTATTTTTTTCCATTTCTGTCGTTTTTTTTATTTTATTTTTTGGGAGCTTACACAACTAATTGAATAGTTGGGCTTGGAAAGTTGTCAAAAGACTAAGATTGGAGATGTTGAGCATCGCGGTATTTCAGGCGGACAGCGCAAGAGGGTGAGCATAGGCATGGAAATGATCATCGATCCTTCTATTCTCTTCCTCGATGAACCAACCTCAGGTATTCTTCTTTTTCTTGTCCAATCTTTTTAATTCAACAAACTTGACATGTCGCATGTAGGGCTGGATTCGTCCACTGCCTACTCTCTTGTGGAAAGCTTGCAGAGGCTGGCTTCTCTGGGACGGACCATCATCACAACCATTCACCAACCCAGGTTTGGTGATTCGCCCTCTCTCTCATCTGCAGGCCGGATGACCCGTCTTTCTGCTGCAGTACGGATATCTTCTTCAAGTTCGACCGACTCATACTGATGACAGAGGGACACATCATTTACAACGGACCCACCAAAGACGTCGTCTCCTACTTTTCCAATCTCGGATACAAGTGCCCTAAGTTCTGCAACCCTGCCGAGTTTGTGAGTACGTTGCAGAGCAACCACCGTTTTCTTAGAAATTCTGTACATCGACCGGTATTGAAAGTCTCGATCCAGTGAACTTGGCGAAGAGGGACAGTTACATATCAACATCGGAAGAAGGAGACTCCCGCGTCATGCGCTTGGTGTCTGCATACCGAGAACACCATAACCTGCCAGAGCTGAACGAAGCAGGGGATGCCTATGCAGACGGCAGCCGTCCTGATGACGAGTCCAAGAGCGGCCACTCCTTCTTTTCTCACCACCATCACCACCATCATAACGAATCTGGTACCAAACAGTTCGCAAACTAGTTTGCAGCGAGAATGGGAGCCAACAAGAGGACTTTCTAAGAGATCTCGTTTCTCTTGCTATATAGACCTGTCTAAGCTGAAGGTCAAGCCGGGTCCCAACTTCCTCTATCGATTTGGTCTGCTGCTGCTGCGGGGCAGTCTGCAGATCCTACGCGATCCAATGATCCTGCGTGCGCGTTTAGCGCAGTCCTTCTTCATGGCGTTTCTCGTGGGATTCCTCTATCTGCAGATCGGAGACGACCAGCGCAGCATCGAAGACCGCAAGGGATCGTTGTTCTTTGTCGTCATGGCAGCCACGATGGTGCCAATGATGAATTGTCTCTTGACCTTTCAGGCCGATCGTGTGGTCTTCATCCGCGAACACTCGACGGGGAGCTACAGCACCCTCATCTACTACCTCGCCAAGGTCGCCGTCAACGTGCCCCTTCTGTTGGCAATGCCCATGATCCAGAGCCCTATCATGTACTGGATGGTGGGCTATCAGGCCCAGGCCGACAAGTTCTTCATCTTCGTGGCGGGGGTCATTGCGGTGGGGGTCGTTGCGCATGCCCTGGGCATGAGCATCAGCGCAGCATCGCCTGACCTTAGCGTGTCCATGGCACTGGCGCCTATGGTCTTCATTCCTCTCATGCTTCTTGGAGGGTTCTTCTTAAATGATGACTCGATTCCTGATTGGCTGATCTGGTACTTCCAAAAAAAAAAAAAAAATGGTCGAAAAAAAATCCCTTCTCACACACTTGTCCAGGGCGAAGTACTTCTCTCCTTTTAAGTACGGCTTCCAGATACTGGCCAGAAATGAGTTCGAAGGGCTCACATTCACGTGCAGCTCTGGTCAGAATTGCATTTCAGGTGACCCGCAATGTCTGGCCAGACGTAAACCAAAATGTACACTAACGAGTCCACAGATGGCGAAGAGGTTCTAGAGAGCCTGCACATGGACCATAACCAAGGAACGTTGTGGGCATCCTTCCTATTCCTCTTGATGCAGTACTTTTTCTTCCACACAATTGCGTACTTTTTCCTCCGCTTTATCGCGGGAGGAAAGAAGGGCTAACACACCACAGCTCGCATGTTGTTTTTTCCATACCAATAATAAGGACATCAACCCTTTTTCAACCAACCAAGCCCAACTGCAGAATCTTCCATTTTGGAAGTGCATTTCGGCCACTCTTCTTCTGATCTGAACCTCCTTTTTCTGCGTGCTCGGAGAATTCGCTCCGATTACATAAGTACTGGTGTGTTGGCTTGTATCACATTTACACCACCTGCACACTACAAGAACCAGCGATACACAACACCATTGCCATGAGCAATCAGCAGCGTAACGAGGAGGTCCTCTTCGCTTCTAAGCCGAAGGACAAGCCCACCGAAAAGAATTTCAAACTGCAGAACTGTGAATACCCGGAGTTGACTACGGATGGCGAGGTATTGGTTGTGAGTGTATCCACCAAGCTTGAGCTCACTTCAGGTGTTCGTCATGTTTGCAGTTCATCGTGAAGATGCTTTACCTATCTGTGGATCCCTACATGAGACCGAAGGTTGAAGGCAGTAGTTTCTAGGGTAAGGAGCTGGGGCTAACTGTCGCGTGCATGCACAGATGACGCTGGAGAATTCATACACGGAGAGCTATAAAGAGGGGAAACCTATGTATGGTGATGCAATTGCCAAGGTGGTCGACTCTCGCAACAACCAATTCAAGAAGGGCGACCTTGTCACTGGGATGCTCCGCTGGAGGAAATACGGTACCTTTCCAAGCAGCTACATCGCCTACAAGGCCAAGAAGCTGATGATGCGTACAGACCTCATCAAGGAGGACGAAATCAAGAGCAGCGTCATCCGAAAGCTCGACACAATGGGGCTGGTACCGAACTCCCTCACCATATAGGCAAAGTGCGATATCAACTAACTGTTGATTGGGGAAGGATTTGGCTCTTAACCTCAGCTTGCTGGGAATGACTGGAGAGACGGCTTACTGCGGTACCTTGGAGAAGAATGGAGCAGTTGAGACCAGGCTTACCAGTCAAAATGCAGGCCTACATGAAGCTGGACATCCGAAGAAGGGTCAGACCGTCGTCGTTAGTGCTGCAGCAGGAGCAGTTGGCTCTGTAGTGGGCCAACTGGCCAAAGATATGGGACTGAAGGTGATTGGGTACGTTCACACGTAAGTGGTCGTGACAGTTCTTTCTATAACCTTAGTCTTCCAGACTTGCTGGAGGCCCGGAAAAGACTAGAATAGTGGAGGAGAAGTTCAAGTTCGACAAGTGCATCGACTACAAGAAAGCTGGAGACAAGTTGGCAGACGCGATCAAGGAGGCCTGTCCTCAAGGTAGACTCTTCCCTTCGTCCCTGGCACAGCCGAAAGTAGGTAAGCCAACCTAACGCGGAAAAAACAAGGAGTGGACTTGTACTGGGATAATGTGGGCGGCCCCACTCTCGATGCTGTGCTTCTGAACATCAACGATGGAGCTCGGATCGTGATGTGCGGGCAGGTAGGCTACCGAGATCAACATTCCAGCGGCCCTCTCATCAGTTTTCCACTGTTCACCATGTCGAAAACAGATCAGCTCGTACAACAATCCTGTGCCTGTCTATAATACCTTCATGATCACTGCAAAGAGGGCAACTATTCAGGTCCACTCCAGCATATCCTCAGCTGAGGTTCCTAATGATCCTTAGGCTCACCTCGACCATCAATATAGGGATTCATAGTGTATGACTTCATGGACAAGTGGGACGAAGCCCGCGAGAAACTGGCTGAACTCTACAAAGCCAAGAAGATCCACTACGAGCTCACCATCAAGCATGGCATCGACCAGATGGTGCGACGACTTTAAGCACTACGCCCCCCCCCCTTACACGCGCCAAGAAGACATTTTTTTATTTTGTTATTTTTTTAACATAGTTTATTTTTTTAACAGGTGCCTTCACTGCTGGGCCTCTTCGAAGGCAAGAACGTGGGCAAGGCCCTCGTGCAGATCGCCAGGGACGAGTCCAGCGAAGCGTCCATGTGAGAGACTTGACACCTTCAGGGACAAATAAAATCGCCTTTTAAATGTTACGAGTTTGGATGTAATCCTTTCATAATGCGAAATGACCCTCTTCCCCGCGGTATGACCGCACAAACATCCTCTCTCCCTCGTTGATTGAGACACATGTAAGGGGGCCGATCTAGATGATGTCCTCCGGCATGCTGGGCGGCGGGACGACCTCCTCTGCGGCTGTGGCCGTGGATAAGGACTCCGCGTGCATGCGCTCCTCCACGGAAGTGGCCTCCCTGTCCAGATCGCGCCAATCCGGGATGATGCGCATGGCGTTCTCCAGCTTGGGCGTCTTCGTGAGCGGATTGTTGCACTGCAGCGAGACAAACATTGAACCATATACATATATAGAGAGAGAGAGTTAATCTCTCTTCCATAGAGATAGACATGAGACTGAGGTTTGTCGCACCAAGTCGATGGTCTTGGCCCGAGCCTTGGACTCGTCGTCGCACCAGGTCTCACACCAGAGCCACTCCTGCGGAAGCGAATAGATGGGGACCTGGCCCTGCAGGAAGTTGGGCAAGTCCTGGTCCAGGTTGGCCAACGAGCCCTCGTCCTGCATGAGCTGCTGGTAGGTCGCCCGCATCGTGTCTCCCGCTCCCATTTCCCTGCATTTATTATTATTTATTATTTATTATTTATTATTTATTATTTATTATTTATTATTTATTATTTATTATTTATTATTTATTATTTATTATTTATTATTTATTATTTATTTATCTGGTTTTGTTGTTATTCGTGTTATTATTATTATTATTATTATTATCATTATTATTATTATTATTATTATTATTATTATTATTATTATTATTACCTGAAACGCTTGAGATCGACGACGTAGAGAGCGGAGATGTGGTAAGGCCGACCGTTAAGGTGATTGGCCCAGAAGCCTGAGTTCCAGAAGCGGAAGCCGTCCATCTCCTTCCGGCTGCTGCAGAAGGGGGTGTAGGCGAGGGGCGCCCCGCGCAGGTCCATGTCGTACAACTCCTTCATGTCCGCCCGCACGATCTGACACGCATCAAAGTAATCACACATAAGGTCTCCATTGTGAGTCACACGAAGCCAAAAAGGTAGACAGGGGGAGGAAGGGAGGGGTAGAGAAAACGAAAACGAAAGCGAAGGGGAGGATGTCGACGTAAAGTGCGTACCTGGTCGGCGTCGACGAAAATAACCTTGCGAAGGTCCATCGGGAAGAGGACGTCGAGGAAGAGGATCTTGTAACCCCAAATCACGCGCTGCTTCTCGCGCTCGGTGTGGAGCCAGCTAGGCCATTGATAGGTCACCAGCTCGATGCTCGTGTTGTAGGCCTCGCTGAACACCGGCGCGTACTCCTATTCACAGGAAAATTCGTTGAAAAATCGGTGACCAAAAGCTTTGTTGCACATCAAGCACGTCGTCCAGACTAGACTAATTATTTTTTTTTTTCAAGTGCCGCAGTGATGATGGATGATGATGATGATGATGATGATGATGGGAGAACCTTGAACTTGGGCGAGAGGTAGTTGCCGAGGAACCAGAACTTGACGGGCGACTTGGTGTTCTTGAGGACGGTGAGCATCATGATCTTGAGGAACCGTTCATACAGGTGGCCCGACGCCACCGAGAAGATGTGGATAGTCTCGTCGGGCTTCTCCCTCTCTTCCTCCCGTGTGCCCATCATGCGCGCCCATAGGCTCGACAGATCGAGTCCGAGGACGCCCGACTGTTCCTCCTCCAATCCCTCCGCCTGCGGCACCGGCGCCCGCTTCACCTGTACAAGTTTTTTACAGGTGTCAATCTTTTCATGATACAAGGATTTTCCGAGGAAAATGAAGGATTTTACCCGGAAAAAGTCCAGACCCTTGCTGGTAAAGCGGCCGATGTTGATTGGCAGGCCGGGAACCGGTGTGCGTGTTTGCGGGTCGAGCAGCTGATAGGGCAACGCGTCTTTCTCGTCGCCGAAGCGCTTGCCGAGGGACATCCACCACAGGCCCGGGTTGGCCTTCAGCTGGAAGTAGCCCAGGTTGGCCATCACCGTCGTGTCGGTCATGTGCGGCTGCTTCTGCGTGCCCAGGTTGATCTGCAGACCCACCGCCGGTCCGCCGCGGTTGCCCTCGTCCGCGCACTGGCCTGTATGCCGGAATTCCGATTCATATAGATAGTGTTAGGCAAACCCTTAAGAAATCACTCAAAATTGACTTCGATTGCAGGCCATATATATATATAGAGAGAGAGAGAGAGAGAAGAGAGTCATACCCTCGATGAGGATGTGCTGGAGCTCGAAGGTGGCGGAGAGGACGCTGTCCTTGCCCATGTCCTTGAGGAGGATGTTGTCCAGATCGTAGACGGCGCGGACGGCCTGAACGACCCACGAGTGCGGGGTGTCCATGCCCATCGTCAGCAGGAGCGACGTGGGCAGATTATTGAACACCGCGGTGCCCTCGCGGGACAGCCTATATCAGGTGGCGATATCACACCGACCGAGAATGTCCATGAGCGTTCCCACTCTCCCGTGTGCGAAGAGAAGAGGGAAAGAAAGAAAGCGAAAGAGGGGGAGGGGGAGAGAGGGAGAAACGAAGACGGCGCGGGCCAGTGCGTACCTGCCGGCGGCGTCGAACACGAGCTTGTCCTGGAGCACGTAGCGATAGAAGCTCTTCAAGGGCAGCTCGCTGAGGTCGCTCTGCGGGTTGAGCACCACTTCCACCTTCACGCCCAGCTTACCGGCGATCGCCTGTAGGCAACCACATCGGGAATATTCTCAGCACGCAAGCCTCTCGCTCGAAGAAAAGAAAAGAAAAGAAAACAGAAAAAGAAAACAGAAAAAAGAAAGCAGATGCCATGCGTACGTTGAGCAAGGGGGCAGTCTTCTGCGCGGCCTTGGACAGGGGATTGAGCACCGCGGTGATGGTCAGCTTAGGGCTGGTCTTCTCGCCGGCCACGAACGACCTGATTGTCCCATCGTGTTGGCAATCCATCAGTCACCCATCGTTCCCCCCTCACTGGGATCAGGCGTAACGCACGGTTTCAGCTTGGGCAGCGTGCTCCTGGTCTCCCTGCCGGCCGAACCCAACACGGACACGACGGCCGCCAGCTCGTTGCTGTAGAAGTCGCTGCGCGTCGTGTGCACACGATGATCACGTCAGCTTTCTCCCCCTGATAGCCCCGCTTACCGCACTTCTCCCTCCCTCCTTCCCCCCAATTGGGGTTCCATACCTCGTCAGGTCGTCGGGTTCGATGCCGTGGTGCTCGCTCACCGCCTCGAGGGCGACCTTCACCGCGTTCACGCGCGCGGTGCGCTCGTAGGTCTCGACCATACTGAGATCGGCGGCGCGCAGCACCTTGCCGGCCGACAGCGGCGCGACCTTGCCGTTCACCACCAGCGCGCGCTGGCCCGGCTGCAGGCGGAGCACCGACGCGGCGAGGCCACGGTCGCGCTCCAGCAGCGCGTACGCGCGGTCGGCGCGCTTGGCCATGAGGGCGGGCAGGTCCTTGAGCTCGACCGCCACGGCCAGCTCCTCGATGTCGGCGGCCTGGATCTGGTCGGGGCCGACCAGAAGGGCCTTGGCCAGCAGACGCACGATAAACGGGTACACGCGCTTCAGCGTCTTGCCTGCGCGCAACACAATTGAGGCAAGAATTTTTCCGAAAGTCGGCGCATTTTGGGTTGTCAGGGGGGGGGAGAGGGAAGAAGAACGAAACGCGACGGCGCACCTGAGTTAAGGGCCGTGTCGAGCGCTCGGGCGACGAGGAAGGCGCCTTCGCGACGCTCGGGCGCGATCTTGCTCGGGTCCTCTTGCGTGTTGTGCAGGAATCCGACGCGAACGCTCTCCTGATAATCCGTAATGATGATCATTATTAATAATTATTATTATTATTACCCCAAATGATCATCGCCGCGGCCGTTCAGCTGAAAAGGGGGAGGGGAAGCTTCAGATCATACGCAGTCCTCGTCCTGAAGGTGAAGGACGGCTTCGAGCGCCTGAGCCACGCTCTCGCGGGCGGTGAGATCGCTGACGACGAGGTGGGTGAACTCCTTGAGGTGGAACTCGGATGCGGGGTAGCTGAGGTAGGCCGTGTGGGGCGCCAGCAGCTCGCGGTGGTCGGCCAGGGACACCCAGCTCTCCTCCGACCGGTCGTTGTCGGTGTGGAACACGAGCGAGGAGAAGGCGGGGAAGGTCGGGCCGGCCTTCTCGAGGATCCACGACCAGTAGTCGTCGACTGGAGGATGATGGGGAAAGGGGAGGGGTGAGAGGGGGGGGGGTGTAAGACCAATGGAAATCAATCACACGTGCGCTCGAAACAAACAAACAAACAATGCGATTCGAATTCGTCCGGAATAGATGGGGAGGGAAACGTTTACCACTGGACAGAACGCCCTTGTAGGTAGCCTCGATGAAGGGGGAGTAGCCGTAGAAGGTCTCCTGCATCAGGATGCTCTGGATCTGTGTGCGTCGCCGAGGGAGGAATGACACAGAAATGCATGGGTGAGTTATTTGGACGAAAGGGAACAGGAAGAGCGTGTGAGCGAGAGGAGAGGAGGGGAGAGGGTGGAGGGGAGAGGAGAGATCATCACCATGTTGCCAACAGGCGCGCCGGGGGAGACCATATGGAACTTGCCGTTCACGAACACGTACTGAGCGTTCGCGTCGTGCAGCGTGACGCCCTTCTTCTGGACGTAGCGCCGCATGGCCCTCAACTGCCCGTCGTAGTCGCTGCCCTTCAGGGCTTCGACCCACTTCTGCTTCGCGACCGCTACTCCGTTGTCCTCGAGCAGGTCGTTGCACGCACGCCACAGGGCGGGTTTGGTGATTTCGCCCTCCCGGTCGGGATCATAGATCTAAATGGGCAGGTCAGAGCCTTAACAGAGGGCTTGTTACAATGCAACATCAAGGGTTGTGCATGTCGCACCAGACGGAACAGGCCAAGCGCCTTGGCGGTAGACAAGTGCTCCTTGAGGAAGAAATAGGTCTTTATGACGTCCACCGCCGAGTTGTCCGGGATGGGCGTTGTATCATTCCCGGCACCAACCCTAGACGCGTCGAACTGGCCCTGAATGTCGACAAAAAATAGAAGAGTGTGAGCGGAGAACTGAAAAAATGGGGGCTGTGAGGGAAAGGGGGGACGCGTCTACCTGGGCCAGCTGTTCATAATAGTCGTAGTGGTACGGCGCAGTATCAGAGGAAGAACCATTATCAAAGGAGAACACGAAGCCCACCCGGAACGGCAGACCCTGGCTCACCTGTTCCCATGAAAAAGAAAATAAAATAAAATAAAATAAAAGAAATAGAGCATGAGCTGGCCGATAATAACCGGGAGTGAGTCTCAGGGTACGTACCAGATAGGCCAGGTTGGCCGCCAGAAGCTGAGACTGGCCCGACGAGGGGTCGAGAACGACGACCACCGTCTGCAGGTTCTTCTTGATGTAGCGGTACTGGCCTGGGAACAGTGGCTGCAGCAGCCCATTGAGGCCCGGCCAATGAGCGTAAAACTTGTCCTTCTCGAGGTTGTTCGCGAATTGGATGGCTCCGTTGACGTTGTTGGGATCCTTGGCCGCCGACTTGTCGCCGCTGTCCTGCTCGGAAGACTCCGGTTCGCGATCGCGAAGGTCGACTCGGACGGCAGGCCTCTCGGGCACCAATGACAGGAGCTTCTGCGCGTCCTCAACGCCCAGGCCGAAGCCGGCGAGCGCCTTCTGCCGGGCGAGCTCGTCCCTGATGAGCTCGTACAAGCTGCGACACACCAACAACACGGCAGTTGACGGGGCTCAGATACCCTGAAAGTGGCTTCCGCGGGAAAAAGTGGTGTCGACAAAAAGATGAGGAGGAGGTACAAGAAGGGGCTGAGCGAGGAGGCAGGGACGATGTGTCCGTGCAGAGAGATGAAGTCGTTCGAAGGGCGGAAATGGGAAAGCTTGTCCTGATTTTTCTCAATCTCGGCACGCATACCGGAATCCAATCGCAGCCTGAGAGTGAGAGAGAACAGCGACGAAACACAACACAACGAATAGAAAATGAGTATCACCGCTCATGATTTCCTGGGAAAATGTCTGGGAATGTACCTCGCCAATGAAGTGGCAATTGATGGAAAATTGTGTGAAATATCCGTGAGCAGCTGTAGAGGCTCGGCAGAAGAGATGATACGCTGCGCGGCCTGAAAGCCCAAATCTTGTGTTGCATTGTAATGAGTATGTGTGTGTGTGTGTGTGTGTTTGTGTGCGTCATTCCTATATGGCTTCTTCACATGCACGATCGGTAGCAAGAATTACCCTTAATCTGCCATGCGCGGAGCTGTTGCAGGTCTTCGTTCTGCTGCGACAGCATCTGGAGATGCTCCTTGAAGGCATCGAGCTCCGTGGTCAGCTCCGGCCTGCGCTCCTTCAGCGTCCCAAAATTGAATCCCTCAACCTAATGACAGGAATGTCGACAGAATAAGAATTGTGAAAGAAATTTCATACTTGCGCTTTGTTGTTTTGATTTAGATCGTGCCTCGGTCTCCTCTTGAGCGGCGCGAAGGCGTTCGTCCTCTTCGCTCTGCTGATCCTTGGGTACCTTGTCGTCGATGACCTTGTACTCGGTCGACTTGATCACCAGCTCAACGCCGTAGCCTAAAGATCGTGCATCGTCACCACCACCATCGCCATCCACCAGCAAAAACGTTGCGCAGGGACGTCAGTTCAAGTAGTAGTACTCACAACATAATTCCGCCGCCCTTAATGGTTTCTCCCTCTTCCCCTCCCTTTTTTCATTTCCTTGTGGGTACCCTGAAGGTTCATCAACTGACGCTCGGACTCCTCCGGTGTGAAGTGGCGCACGCAATATCGCACTGTCGACGCATTTGCCGCATTCCTTTTTCGTGCATGAAAAGCCAGTGAGTGGCGAATGGGACAAGAAATTTTCCACACGAATTGCTATTTTCCATAAATATAAATATATATATACGTCATATACCGAAGAATGTTATGGAATGCTGCGAACGAGGGCGTGCCGATCTGGCCGTAGAGCACCGCAAGAGGGGCGGACAGGGGAGCCGCGTTGGGGTAGAGGTGCTCCTGGTCTCCAAAGACAGGAGTGGCTGCATCCACACTGCCGCCACTT
>CDFF01072197.1:33841-52184 GCA_000826265.1 Acanthamoeba culbertsoni
GTGGACCTACCGGCAATTTCGCCCGACAAACTATGGACAGCCTGTTCGACGGCCGCGTCAGTAGACGCACCTTCTCCTTGAGCATGGACTCGTGTGACGGCAAATCGGGGGCCGGCATGCAGCCTGCCCCGGTAGGAAGATCGGTGTTGTTGTAGCCGCCCTGGTCCGCTGGCGGTGACATGGCGCGCCACCGCGGCCCGCCCTTCCCGCGCGACTCGGCGATACCATACCTGAAGTTGCCGTGCCGCTGCAGTCCTCGCTTGAGCTCGACCAGCTCTCTATCATGACAGGAGAGTTGCTGTCAGCGGGACTTGTTCAGGAAAAGCGGAGTGGGCTGCAGCAGTACTCGGGGGTGAAGCGAAGAAGGTCGTTCACGATCGAGCCTCGCAGAAAGAGCTTCGCCTCACCAGAGGAGTCGTCTATTGACACCTCGGCGTCGCCCACCAGCTCCCTGCCAGGACTACCAAGGGGTATTGTGATTATGCTTCTTCACTATTGACTTATTATTATTATTATTATTATTATTATTATTATTATTATTATTATTATTTAAAGGAGGCCTTGTCTCTCTCCTGATTCTGATGAGAGCCGCGTACCCGAGCGAGTATGTGAGAAGGAGAACGTTCGTGATCGTACATCTTACTCTCACCAGCGACAGTCGCAAGCACGGTCGGCACTGTAGTTCGTACAGAAATCCATCCGCCACCGCATCAAAGGCTCTCCTAATCGTACCGTAATATAGAAGGTTGATTGGTGTCAAAGCGAGACCACTTGCGCCTCCTTTTTGTGCGGAAGGAGAGCGAAGCACATACGAGGGCAACGGGGAATCGAGGTGCCTCGACGGCGTGGGTCCGTAGAGCACGCGAATGGACGACGCAGCCTGCAGGTGGCAGCGGACCTCCACCGACTTGCTCACCTGCCAACGCACGTTGCGGAAGACCGCCTTCACATCACGTCACATCACGTCGGACGCACACAGTGTCAGCTTTTCCCCCGAGAATTCCCCTTTCTTCCCCCCACTGGAAAAAGTGTGTGTGTGTGTGTTTGAGAAGGAGGAGGAGGAGGACTTCGTGTACGCGAGAGCCGGGCAGGAGGCTTCGTGGAAAGGCATAGCAGTCTGCGAACAGCGTGAGGGTGTCCTGAGCGGGGGAGTGGATGTGGTCGCCGCATATCATGCGACGCTGCGCGATGCCCGCAGCGGCGTCCTGCACGCTGACGACTACGCACGAGAATGACACGGTTCGCTCGTCTCGCACTGGCTCGATCTCTGTGAGACCGCGCTGCGTTGTATTCAACTCCAGCAGATCGTGTACGCTGGATTATGGTTGGTTGGTTGGTTGGTTGCGAAGGTGGTTGCATTGCACCATCCATAACAAAGGTCTTGCTTTAGTACCTAAACAGGTCGTCGGCATGGAGGATGGCATGCAACGCCGCTGCCGAGGCTGCGAACGCTTCCGTCGAAAGAATCACACCAGGTCGCGTAAACATGACGCTTTTCATGCGCTCTGATTCGTCGTTTTGACGGAAGTCGTCGTTGTCGTGCAACTTCCGCCCATCTTCCGAGGTTACCGTCACACTCTCTATACGCCCTTAAAAATGGTGTTTCACAAATTATTCCAGTGTAACGAAAACGACGGTCCTTGATTGATTGGTGGATTACCAGCAGGGTGCAGACGATAGCTATGCGAATCGATTGCGTTGACGCCAATAAGACGATACACTGCGCCAGTTCGGAATGCGGCGTAGTAGCGATGCAGCGCGGAAGGCAAATCCACAGCGATTTTCCTGCATTCTTTGATCGAAGAAATCATTCGTATGTTAAACGAACACGTGTAACGAAAAAAACGAATGAAAAAGATTTCCACGAACCATAGGACTCATTATCTGTGGAACCAATAGGCAAATGGAGGGCTTCTATTCGCAGAAGCCCCGATTCGGGACCTCTTCCGGTGGCCTTTGGGCGATAAACCAATCCGCCAATCACCTGTGAATGTTTCACTGTAAAAAAAAAAAAAGGCATTCCCTAATTCGGCAACACAATTACCATAATCAGAAAATCGTGAGCTGTTTGTTCTTTCGCGAGGGTTTTGATTGGGTGTTGTTGTGTTTGTTGGCGAGCTGCGGCGGGCGAATGGAAGAGCGCGTCTTTAACAGAGGCCAACACGCACAGGCCTCGCGCGAAGTCGCCTGCGGGAATCGCAACTTGGAAGGAAGACAGGCACACGAAGCAGCCCACCATGTCCGCCTCCAGTCCGATGATCTCCACTCCCACACTTCCGGTGTCGTCCGACAAGTCATTGGCGCCTTTGTGAGGATTTATGAACATTAATATTACTGTTATTGTGTGTTTTGTAATTGTGATTTGTTATTGGTATTGGTAAGTAACAATGCTGTTTGAAGGAAAACCTGTAAGCTCGCCAACGAGCAGCGTTGGTTTAACAAGGTCACTGCTGGAGACTACATCTGCCAAGGAACACAAAATAAATAAAGGAGGAAAATCGGAGAAAATACGAGGAAAAGGAGCAGTACAGGGGACGTGCAGAGGCGCAGTAGGCGGTCGCGGGAGAGACGCGAGGATGGCGAGAAATTCTTTGATGGACGGTACTTCCGGAAGGCCCAGTATCGGACGTCTGAAGCGACCGGTCCCATAAGCCCACAATAATAATAATAATAATAATAATAATAATAATAATAATAATAATAATAATAATAATAATAATAATAATAATAATAATAAACCGAGAATATAAGAAGTAGCGTTTACGTGATGCTGCACATTGATTGGTGCGACGTAAACTCATTCCATATATGGACTCTGGCTTGCTGGAGTCCTGCCACGCGGCATATCGTGTGAAGCAGGCCTTTGTCGTCCTTCCGGTGAGGGACGTCGTTTGATTTTGTGTGTGTGTGTGTGGGGGGAGGGGAGTGAGCCAAAGCGAGCCATAGCACACTAGTATGCGTATCGTACCCCAGCGAAGACCACTCGACGACCCACGCGCCATCGTTTTATGATTGATTTATGTACATGCAAAATCCTGATTGGTGTAAAAGAGTGAACAAAAAAAACAAAATAAATAAATAAATAAATAATCATTAAGGAATAGCAGGGCACAAACCAAGGAGCAGCAGACAGGTGCCAGCGACGAAGGAAGGCCTCCACAGGGCCGTGCGTTCTTGAAGGGGGAGGGTTGGAGCGCGAGCCGAACTGCCCAACGCACACACGGCTGTAGCTGCAACACGCGAGCCCCTCGATAAGATCCGTAAAGTCGCCCGCGGTGGCCTCGCTCGAGTGCCGCAGGACGAGATGCACATTGTACAGTCGCACTACATTCCCCATACGTAGGGCGCTGTTGTTGTGTTGTTGTGTTGTTGTGTTTTATTGTATGTTTCATGCATGACCACGGTTACTAATTGGTTTGCATACATACATACATATAATAAATATTGCAAGCGTACCGTGCGATATGTGGGGTGTGATGGTGCGTGAGGAAGAGCTTGCGGTCCGATCGGCCATCCAATTCGAACAGACCGTAGCCAAGATACGCCGTTACGCGGCCTTCGTAATTGACCAGCCTGGCCTTCCAGCTCGCTGGTAAGTGCATCGGGGGGAGGGGGGGGGACATATTTTGACCACCAATCAAGAAAGCGAAGCCACTCCCGCACCTCCTGTGGATGAGATCCGCCAATGCTTGCCCGGACACGGAGGAGGGCAAGGGTGAGGGCGAGGGCGAGGGCGATGCCGAGGGGGAGGACGCCGGAGAGACGGGGGAGGGCGAGATGGGCGTGTCCGCGCCCCCATACATGTGCCTGCTCTGCGTGATCAACATATCGACGGCGCTTCTGCCGTTTTCTGCAGAAAAATAGACGAGGAATTGGTCTTGGGTTGGGAGGGAGGGCCGGCTTCCTCATCCATCATGATTCGAATCAACCAAGGAACGGTACCCCAGGGCGAGGGCGAATCAAAAAGCAGCAGGGAGGAGTCCAGCGAGTTATTGAGTACTGGTGACGGCGTGACAGCAGATGATTCCTCTGTTTTTATGTCGACATTGGGTACTCTTCTTCATGTTTGGCTGGATTGGGTGACAGCGTACCAAAAGCGTAGAGGGAAGTTGCTGACGTGGCAGCAAATACTTCTCTATTTCACGTAAATCGAGAGTTATTATGAGATGAGACGACGTTGTTTCCTCTGTATTTGTGTAGACAAGAGACGTACGACTGTTGGAAAAGTATGGCAGGTTGAAGATGGGTGAACAGATAGCTCTTGTCCATTACCAGAATCGGATACCACCGCACACACCGGTGCTCGCCGAACAGTACCAGTACCGTTGTCTCTCGAATGGCGCCCTCGAACCCAAAAAATAGATATAAAATAATAAATAAAAATAGAAATAAAAATAGAAAGATAAATAATAATAATAATAATAATAATAATAATAATAATAATAATAATAATAATAATAATAATAATAATAATAATAATAATAATAATAATAATATACTTACGGCTACTGATTTTCGCTTGTATGAGAGGTTAAGCTGCAGCAAAAACTGGGGATTTTGGTTCGTCCACTTGATGGGACTCACGGCCGTCACTCTGCCCACGATGCTCACCTGTAGGAAGAATCCTGGCCGTTAAACACAGCAAACTCTGAAGTGTAGCTTAAGCCGGGTTACCTCTTTAGTGTCTTGCGCACTCTTCGGGCGCTTCGACGGTGGCTCCGCTGAAGGGCGTGCGACTTTGGCCGGCAACTCGTTGCGGGCGAAGAGCATTTTGGCGCATCCCTAAGCAAAGAATGCAAACTATTGTTAAACAAACGAAAACATCGAACAAAGCAGAAACAAGCGGTGTTTACTGCGCGTAGAGCCAAGTGTCGCGGTGCCAGTGGACGATAGCGCTCGATCAGCGCCTGTGCTGAGGCAGGAGAGGCCTGATTTTCTGTCGACTCCCGAAGCAGCCGCCATTGGCTGATCTCGAGATATCCCGGCAATTCTGTTCAGAATTCTCTTTTGTTTTTAAAAAGAAGAGCCTCCTTCTAGCCCGGAGACAGCAATGCTTCATACCGTCAGCCGACAAAGGGGTCGTTTTTTGGGGTATGTAGTTGGCGCGGGTGATGAGGACTATCTGTCCCACGGCCGATGGGTTGGGATCGAGCATCTCGCAGGCCATGCACCCTGTGTCATCTTCAAGGTATAGACCCACGCCCTGATGGTACAACAACGCTTAGCCACACAGTCCTGGACGCCGTATCTCTGCTTCCCGCTTTCCTACCTTTCTACATTCGTGCTCCCGAGGATCAGAAGCCTCGCCTACCCAATCAATGAACGCCGCGTGTCAATTAAAGAAAGGAAGCAATAAAGCTGAGCTCATACCTTACGTACCTAATTGGAGCCTGGCCAATAAGATGAAGCGCTTCATCGGGATAGATCGACCTTCAGCAGAGGGTCGAGCGTCCCGCGGCAGAGGACGGGTCGGGGTAGAGTGCGGCGATGATCTGGTGGGTGAGGGCGTGGTGGATGATGGCGGGTCCGACGAAGAGACCACTTCAGACTGGAAGAAGTCGGCCAAGTCCCAGCCCACAAACCCTGCCTCTACGGAGGAGATGCGAGGGGCCGCGCTGGCGGAGGATTCGTTTACACGATCCGCTCCAGGCACAGCACCGGACACGTCCGGAAGTTCGGCAAGTGATACCCTCTGCAGCGCGAGAGGGAGAAAGCTGAACCGCTCGTTGTCATCCTCGCCGCAAACCTCGTTCCTGAGTACATTCATGAAAGTAAGCCTCAAAAAGGGGAAGAGGGACATGTGAGGGTGGTGAGCGCACCGTAAACTTGAGAGAGCACGAAGGAGGGCCCGACAGAGGAGCAGCCGCGAGGATGGAGGTTTCTGTGTGGAGGGTAGAGAGAAGGAAGAGAACGGCGACGAGGATGGGAAAGAAGAAGGAGGCGAGGATAAGCTGTCGGAAAAGGAGGAAGTAGCAAGAAGGCGGCCGAGCCAGCGACGCTCTCCCTGGGACAGGCTGCAGTTGTCGTGGAGAATCTCTCGCTGCACCCATTCCGCAAGCACTCGCAAATCATGGTCCATAGATTCGCGGCAATATTGCCTTGGAAACTCCAATTGACCACAAGAGCGCCTCTCTTCCGTTACATCTTCTTCAATTTCCATCAGCAATAAATGTGTATGTTTTCATTCACCCGTGGCTACAATCTCTACCAAGAAAAGGCTTAAGAAAATGTGGAAAACCTATTGAAATTAAAGAAAAACAAAGATGAACAGGGCAGCACATCGATTGCGCGTGACAGAGAGCCATCTGTTAGGCAACTCACAGCAATGCGATATGGCCACGCAAAATACACACTTTAGTGGGTACCCGAGAAGCGGTCGAGGATTTCTGGATGTACAACGGGTTCTCACCCTCGAGTTAGAGTACAAACACTTGCTTTTCCCCGACCACCAGCGGTTCCGCAAGGAGCTTGGTGCATGGATCAAAAGGAATCGACAACTGCTCTACCATGATTTCTCTAAAGATCGAACTGACAGGCAATGGCAAGGTACATCAGTATTTGGCAAATAATTGCTACTTTTATAGCTGAACACAAGCTGTCACTTGTTGTATCAGAGGCGAACAGGCGTCGCCTAAGCCTGGTGATCGGTGATAGGGGACCCATCTCGGCAAGTGACATACACACTGACACGGCCAAGTGCTTCGCTCTCTTCGAAGCACCGCTTTCCAACGACATCGGCCTTGCCGCACAAGCTCTCACGCACTACGGCCTCTTCATTACGGCGATCGTCAACCTCGGCAGCGATTGGCACCGCGAAAATCTCCTGCCGCTCATTGGTTCGCGCATTGGATGCTTGGCATTCCATGAAATAGGCAACGGTACAGACTCTTCGGCTCATTCCTCTCCCCAGTGATATCCAAGCTCAATTCGAGCTTCGCTTTGTTGTAGCGTGCTCCGGTCGTGTGGAGACGACGGCGCGGTTCGATGCGGCCGCCGATCGATTTATACTTGACACTCCCTCTCCAGCCGCGCGCAAGTGGCTGGTCTCCAATCTGCCACGAAGCGCGTCGTGGGCCATCGTGTGGGCGAATCTCCTCGTTGAGGACCACAACGTGCGTTCGAACTCCCCCTCTCCTAAAGTCTTTTGTCCAAAAAAAACAAAAATAAATAGCAATTTTTGTCGACAATACGCAGTACGGAGTGCACCCATTCGTGGTACGGCTTCGCAAGGATGATGATCAGCCAGAGGAAGGAATACGGATTACCGATTGCGGCGCCAAGGTCTGCGCAGAGCTCGCCTCATTTCTGCAGGCCGTGAGTCGATCTCAAGCTGACCGACCTCTGTTTCTGTTTCGCACAGGGCGGGCTTAGTGGGCTCGACATGGGTGGACTCGCCTTCGAGAACGTCCTCATACCGCGGTCGCATCTGCTTGACCGATTCGGCTCGCTCTCCGCCGAGGGCGAGTATGCGAGTGCCATACGGAACCCGTCAATCCGGGTGAAGGTGATGCTCAGGCATCTCGTCTTCGCCCGCATAGCGTCAGGTAGTCGCTTCGTCTCCTATTCAAATGAACCATCAGCATCTGGCCTTATCTTATCATTTCTTTTCTTTGGTCTGTTACAGGTTTGATCTCACTGACGGCTGCTCGCCAGGGGCTGACCGTGGCGCTCAATCATGCACTCCGCTACAAGGCTGGCCCGCATCAGCATCAGATCCCCCTCATTCGGTTCCCGCTTCACCAGCGACGGCTCATTCCGCACCTGGCCAGCACGATCGCCTACACGCTGTTTTCGCAGCGCGTGAAAAGGCTGTACTCAGCTCGTCAGGAGCACGATGAAAGCACTTGGCGCGAGATCGCGCTACTTGCGTCGGCATTCAAGGTATGCGCACAGTCCAGCGGCATATGATTAGAATTCTTATCAACTCTCGGGACCAGGTGGGTGCGTCGACACAGGCGCGAGCAGCGCTGCAGGCGTGCACGGAGATGTGCGGTGGGAATTCGCTGTTGGGCCGCAATCAGTTGTCGCATCTTCGTAACGATGTCGACTGTCTGCTGCACTGGGAGGGCGACAACCTGCTGCTCCTCAAGTTTGTGGGCAAGGAGCTCATCCGCAACTACGAGCGCGCGCTGCCGCAGGGCCTTATCAACGGGGTCATTTACTACGCCTACGCCTCGCTCAGAGATGAGTTCACCGAACATGCCAGCATGATTAAGAAGGCGCTCTCGTTCATCAGCTTCAACATGTACAACAGCCTGCGCACGCGCAGCTGGCATATGAGGGGCTTCCTGCTCCGCGAGAGGAAGGTGTTGGAGTCGCTGTCCACCAATTTGCGCAAGGACCTGGAGAGGGAACGAGGAAACATACCATCGCTCTTCGCCGGCTGGCAGCGGTCTGCGCAATCGGCGGGCGAGCTGACAGACGAAGAGGACTCCGAGGAGTTGACGAGTGGCAAGTTTGAGACATACAACAAATACCTGAACGAGATCAACACGCTCAGCCGATGCCATATCGACCGAGTCGTGCTTCAGCACATCAACCATGTACTGGACCGCGAAACAGAGCGCGCCAAGCGGCGTAGCGAAGAGCCGCCAACGGTAGTGTTGCAACACAGCGCTACCAATAGCCGCACCTCCTTTTCATCGGACGAAGGCCCGGTGCTGTCCAAGCGAGCGCTCGGCCTATTGGAGAAACTGTTTACACTGTTCGCGCTGGAGATCATCGAGAGGGATAATCACTTCTTCGTAGCGGAAGAGTTCATCACGCCAATGCAACTCAAGATGATAAAGTTTGAGGTGGAGTCGCTGTGCCAAGAGATTTGCAGCGAAGACGAAAAGGCAATGGAGGAGCTGGTTGGTGGTCTCAACATTGACCCTATCTTCTGGCGGCATACATTCAATGAGTAGCAGTTTCCTGGATAAACCAAAGGCACACCGCTACCAGGTATCGGGTTCTCTTTTCTGGCGGGCAATTTTTTCTTGCCGACCAATAGCAAAACTTCCGCATTTCACGAACGCGGATTGAGAAGCAAGAAAACAAACACGGAAAATAGTGTTATTGCCGGCATGGTTAAACGGAGTCGCTTCTGCCGTTAATTGATAACCAGGCCCCTGCCTCAGAAACATGACCGGGTGAGTCTGTCAATTCCATAGGTGTCTCCCCTACTTAACACTCAACTTTTTATAGGTGCGTCTCTTCGCTAAAGACCCATGGCGTGTTGCTCATGGTCCAGTTTAGCTGGGCTACTCTCAATATATTTGCCAAGGTCGCTCTTGGTACACTCTCGTGGTTCCGTATCGTTTTCAGACCATGTCTGACGTGGTCTCAGGATACATGACTCCGGGAGTGTTCCTCACCCTCCGACTGTGTGCAAGCATGCCCTTCTTCTTCCTCGCCGCCTTGTACGCCGACCGCGACAAGTGGCGCACGACGGACGCCCTCAGCATGCGCAATGTGGTCACGGCAGCGGTTTTGGGCGTATGTTGCTTTTGGGCCAATCAGACGACGTTCATGTATGGTCTCGCCCTCACCACGCCCACCAATGCTGGTACATATCTAGAGAACTTATTATGCTTCTACTTGCACCCTTTCGTCCCTCGGGGAGGTGATACCTGACCCTATTTAAATGAACCAGCTGTGTTGATGCTGTTGATCCCGGTGTGGACATGCGCTGTCTGCATCATTTTGGGCAGGGAGGAGAAGAGCTGGATCAAGTTCCTCGGCATCGCCGTCACCATTGCAGGCGCGGTCGCTCTACTGGAGGTGGAGTCGATCGATGTCACGGGGGACACCATGACTGGCAACGTGCTTATTATCGTAACAACGGTTGAATTTCGTCCACCCCTTGCAGAGAAAGGAAACCCTCTACTCACTCCTCCTTGTGTCGTTCCAGATCCTGTACACCATATATATCGTGTTGGGAAAGCCGCTGTGCCACGAGATGCCTCCGTTCACACTCTCCTTCATCATGTTTGGGGCGTCGAGCTGCATGTGTCTGGTGTTCGTCGTACTCGATTGGCACGAATGGGCAGGAGTACGCTACATTTTTTTGTCGTTTCCTTCTTCGTTTATTGTACAGACTTCATCACCGGACTTACGGTCGACTTTAGCTACTTAGCGCGCCATTTGAAGCGTGGCTGTCTGTGTTAATTGCCACTTTCATGGGCACGTTCGTCACCTATGGGTACATCCTGCTCCCAAGGTGGAGTATGAGAAAGACCAACAATGACGACTGCTCTTTCAGGCTGACCACCTGGGCTCTCAGACACGCCCCTGAAACTACAGTCGTGGTGTATGGGCCTATCGAGCTCATCTTCACAGGTGCATGCAAAGTGACGCAAAGGATGCGCTGTGAGACTAAATGGATGTCTCAGGATTGATGGCTGTCACCATTCTGGACGAGAGACTGACGTGGCGGCTTGCGATTGGTTCGGCGGGGATCATCGCTGGCCTTTTCGTGGTCATATACGCCTTGCAGAGGTGATCAAACCTTCCTTCTTGATGCCCTGCCCTGCACAGGGTCTCAATTGAGCCAATCAGGGAGCACCAAATGAAAAAACCCTCGCCAATTGCTATTGAGGAGGGGAGCGAGGAGAGGATACAGCAAGTGGCGATGGAAGAGGGACGACCACCCCCTAGCGACGGTGCGAGTCCTCTACATGTTTCAGATTCATTTAGTGTTTCCTCGCATTTTCATTTACTTTTCTCCCGACTACCCAATAGAACAAACGCCTTTGTTGGGTTCCAAGCGGTGATGCCGCTGAGAGGAGCCTCCCTGTATCTGATATATTGTGGCATACTCTGCCAAATTACTTTCCTGAGCTTGCCCGGCTTTCATTTGTCGTAATGTTACCCACAACTTATCACCTGGCCGTGTCTTCTCACATACTGAACTGCTGCGCTTACATCGCTGGTGGACTTGTAAACTTGGCGGGATGGTTAGTCCTTGAGGACTCCTCTTCCCCTTATGTTGGCGTGTTGTTTCCAGGAATGTCGACGTTACTCATAATGGTGGGCGTCGTGGGACTCTACGCTTGCTTGGCTCGCAGCTTGCCTTGTGCCATACTCAACCTTGTCGGGGTCTATGTGATATTTCTGTGCGGTACCTTGTCGTGCCACGACCGTCTCCGCTGATGTATGGCTGAGTTTCTTTATCTTTGTGCAGGAACTGTTGTGAAATTTATCATCATCTTCCTTCACAAACCGTCGCCAGAAATAAAAGTAAGTACGCAGCTACAGACTTTTCCGATGGTGAAACTGTCGATTGGGCAATGCACATGCCTTGCATGTGAGAGGAGCAACATAACCGGCCTTAAGGCGACAAGTAAGACAACAATCAGTACCATGCCGCACCTCCCCACCGAGCACACAACCCAGTCCTCCGTAGCAGCTGGCTCCACCCTTAAGACGCATGGCGTGTTGCTCCTGGTCCAGTTCAGTTGGGCCAACCTGGCGGTTTTCGCCAAGATGGCGCTAGGTGAGACATCTCCACCATTTCCGTCATTAGTTGTCTTGCCTTGCTGTTCCCTGACACAGTCCGATCCATTGACCAGCCCACATGTCTCCCGGAGTGTTCCTCACCCTTCGACTGTGTGCAAGCATGCCCTTCTTCTTTCTCGCCGCCTTGTACGCTGACCGCGACAAGTGGCGCACGACGGACGCCCTCAGCATGCGCAATGTGACCGCTGCAGCACTGCTGGGAGCATGTTGCTTTTGGGCCAATCAGATGACGTTCATGTATGGTCTCGCCCTCACCACGCCCACCAACACCGGTTCGCTTCCCCACTTGTGCTGTGCTTTCTTCCGTACGCTGCTAACTCCAAAGGTAAAATGAACCAGCTGTGTTGATGCTGTTGATCCCGGTGTGGACATGCGCTGTCTGCATCATTTTGGGCAGGGAGGAGAAGAGCTGGATCAAGTTCCTCGGCATCGCCGTCACCATTGCAGGTGTGATACAACCAGAAGGCCAATCCCCATGTGCCGCTCACGTGCAGAGGGTTAGGAGCGGTTGTTCTGCTGAAGGTGGACTCCTTCGAACTGTCTGGAGACATCATGGTGGGAAACCTCATAGTGCTTCTTACAACGGTGACGCCTTCCTTTCTCAGCATTTGATATAGAAGCTAACAACTGTATCAGGTCCTTTACACGTTGTATATAGTGTTGGGGAAGCCGCTTTGCCAGAAGATGCCTCCATTCACCCTCGCTTTTATCTTATTTGGGGCATCCAGCTCCATGTGTACGCTGTTCATTTTCACTGATTGGGACGAGTGGGCAGGGGTATGTTTTTTGTCGACAGCTTGCTCTGGGATCACTTTCAGGACAAGTTTCATTTTTTCTTTTTTTCCTGTAGTTATGGGAGCTTCCAATGGAGGCGTGGGGCTCCCTGGCTGTCGCCTCGTTAGTTGGAACATTCCTCACCTACGGGTAAACGGCGAAGCTACAAGGAGATGGTGTTTGCTCATCACGATGATGCCCCAGGTTGACAACTTGGGCGCTAAGTCAGGCATCAGAAACGACAGTTGTCGTTTATGGCCCGATCGAACTTATCTTTACCGGTACCTCTTTTGCTGGAGGATCGTTTTGACCACCGCTATTGATGGTGTTGTCGGTTCCTTGGCAGGTGTCATGGCGGTAGCGTTGCTGGGAGAGACTGTTACTTGGCGTCTCGTGGCTGGCTCCGTCAGCATCATAACGGGCTTGTTCTTGGTTGTGTTCGCTCTACACAGGTACTGGCACGTTCAGTCCCCACCTTGTGAAATCATCTCAAGAATCAGGTGCAGAGAAGAACAGGAAAAGGCTTGGAGAGAGGCTGTGCAACAGGACAAGATGCACCTCGTTGAGCTTGGAGAGAAACCTCTGAAATGTAGAAGAAGCTATCAGCTTGTTGTAACCGAAACAACATCTCTTCTGGGCGCCAAGCTGGATGGGCCTCAAGGGTGTTACCCTTCTGCTCCCCGCTTGGCATGACCCACGAAGGCACACTTTAGAAATGCTAAAGGAATGGTGGTTGGGAGTTAAAATGTTTGCTTTTTGATCAAATTTTCTGTAATTCTTTTCCTAGCACACCGTTTCATACTAAGAAAAACAGACTGTCACGAGTTTTATCGTTCCAGCTACTCAAACACACCCACACACCCACACCCACACAACAACATAAATCGTCCAAGAAACGGGCCGTGTGCACACGCGGCTAAACAGCTTGTAATAGAAACATGTATCCACTCGCCGCTGAGAACCATTTACTTTCGTAACTGGTACCTGCGGTTGAGGATAAATCGGCTGCCCAGCATTCCGCGAAAAAACATTCTCTCCACAGAGGCCACAAAGACGTTGAGGTGCTCTTTGCTATATCTTTGCATCCATTGGGGCCAACGTCGCTCTCGATACGAAGGACGAAGGCACCTGCATGGTAAGCCCCTTAACACTTCTTGAGCAGCTTGAAGATAATCTTGTCTCGGCCGAGTGGTAGATTTGTAGGCTTACTCACCTTCTCTTCTTCACTCCACTCACAGGTCAACAGCATGTGCAATGATGATGGCCTCATGGCCACTACTCATTCACGTGTCTGATGTAATACTCTTCCTGCTGTGTGCAGTTATACTGCTGAGCCTGTTCTTGGTCCCTGCACCACACCGTAGAGAGCTCATTGCTGGATTCGGAGAGGGTATCCACGATCTCATTGCGGGAATTGGAGGCGCTATCTTCAAAATCATTGTCGGATTGGGGCAACTGTGGATCAACCTTCGTGACATTTTGCATGACATACGGGCAGCAGCTACCACAACAAAGGTCAGCAAACTATTAACAACGGCTTTGTTCCTCTACCTCTTTCCCCAAGTAATCCCCATCATATCTAAGGCCATTGAAACAATGGTGCTCAAGATGTAAGAAAGGTTTCCTGCAACACAATTGTAAATAATGTCTTTCCTTTGGCCTGTCTTCTTTCACTATTGGGAGTGAGAGAATCGTCGGTACACGACTCTCTAGTACCTCTTCTGAACACTGTGCACTGTGTGCTCGATGCTACCCCTCTACTTGGTCCTCTGCTGGTGCCAGAGAAGAAGGCTGTGCTTTTGCCGTCGATGAAATCGGTGGAAAATGTGCGGCCCATCTGTACTCTGCATTCTACCGAAAGGAATAGCCATTTTCTCCTGTTACCAAGGAAGATTCCAGGACATGGAAACGAGTACTTGTACTAGTAACAAAGAAATTGGCCTCTTGATAATCAATCAAATCCTTCATGTCATCGGTCACTGATTCTTTCGATTTTGGCGTTGGCCATACGCGCTATCATCTGCTCCACTTGCGATCGCATCTGCGACAGCGATGCACGGCTGTCTTTGGTCTTGTCCAATGGCGTATGTCCCTTGGCCGGCGACCCTCCCTCGTCCAGATCCATCTCCAGTTCTGCCTCGCCATCGTCCAGAATACCGTAGTCCTCCGCGACAATATCACAAAGTGAGGTGATGATGGTCTCCAGCGACGTGATGAACTTGAGCTGCTCCCGTCCGAAGGCTAGTTGTCCCTCTTCGTCCTTCTTCTGGCCACCGTCCCTCGACCGTTGGCGAGGGCGGCCGAGGGCCTTCCGGGCCTCCCCCACGTCGCTGCGCAGCATCTCCAGCTTGCCCTGGACCGCCGGTCCCAGCATCGCCCCCGTGCTCTCTAGCGCGATCAGCCGTCGCTCTACCGTTTCAATCACGTCTGCCTCGCGCGCCACCAGCTCTCGGTGCCACTCGCCCTGCTCCGCGTCGACCTGGCCGACAGTCCGGCTGGCCAGCGCTTCTTCCTCCCTTGGCCTGTCGTCCGCTTGGCTCTGCAGCCGTTGGACTTCGACGCGCAGTCTGTCGATCTCCTCCATCAGCGCCCGCTTCTCTAGGATCCACTTTACATCCTGCGTCTCGCCACCCGAAGGCGTCCGTCCTTCTTTCTCTTCCTTCTCCTCCTGCTCGCCCAACGACGCAGTGGCGGCTGGCGCCTCGCTTGCCATGTCATGCTGCTGCTGCTGCTGCTGCTGCTGCTGCTGCTCTTCGATGGCCGCATCGAGTTCCCGGCGTCGCTGCTCGAGACGCGTGCGTGCGTCTTCGGCGGCGGAGGCGAGGCGCGTCTCGAGTTCTTCTATGGCGCGATCGCGCGCGTTCAGCTGCTGCCTCAGTCCGCTCATCCATTCCTCGATTCGCCGCCTCTCCTCGGCCTCGCGTTCCCGCTCGTTTCTTTCCCACTCTTCCACCAACATTTCGAACGGTACATCATCGTCACTCTCATCGTCTTCCTTCCCTTCTTCCGTGAGTCTGCTCTGCTTCTTGATAACCGCAACGCTCGCCCTGAGATCGGAATTCTCCGCGCGCAGTCTGTCAAGCTCGCTACGGAGTTCACCGATCAGCTGCGCGTCCCTCTCGATCTCGTCTAGCCGCTGCTGCAGTCCGTCTTTCTCCTGCGCGAGTTCCTCGACTTGCCGGCCCAGCTTGGCTTCGCTCACCTGTAACTCCTTCATGCGTGCCTGTAGCCCACGGAGCGCCTGCTGGCTGCTCTCGCGCTCCTCCGCCCATGCCTCGGCCTGCTCACACAGTTTGCTCTGCAGCGCGCGGTTGGCGCCGGTCAGCCGCTCGACTTCGCGCTGCAGCTGCTCGTTGGCCGTTTCGCCGTCGTCGCTGCCAGACTGGGCCAGTTGCGCGCGCAGCCCGCTGAGGGTCGATTCGAGCTCGTCGATCCGGCGCAGGGCCTCCTCCCTGCCCGCGCGCTCGGCGTCTCTCTCGCGCAGCACACCGGTCAGCTTCTCCTCTTTCTCCTTCTCCTCCTCCTCCTTCTCCTCCTCCCCCTTGGTGGCCACTTCGTCCACCGCTGCGGGCTGGGCGAGTTCGTCGGCACGGACCATGGCATCCACAATCTCGCGCCGCAGGGCCTCCCGCTCGTCGCGGAGCGCGCTGAGCTCGCGCTGCAGCTCACCTGTGCCCTCGCGCTTGACCTCCTCCAGCTCTTTGCGCAGATCCTCGTTCTCGCGCCGCAGTTCTGCACACTGGCGCGCCAGTGCCTCCAGCTGGGACACGGCCCGCGCAGCGGAATCAAGCCCGAGCTCGCGCCTTACGGCCTCAAGCTCAAGGTCGAGGTCGGCTTTATGGTACGCGTCCTCAATCAGGGCACGCTCGACTCCCTCCAGGTTTTGGCTGATGGCGCGCAGCCGGCCTTCGTCATCCTCAGCCGCGGAACCCGGCCTGTGCTCGCCCTCGCCGGCGTAACGACGCCGGAGAGACTCTATCTCGGCCGCCTTGTCGTCAATGGCCCGCTGGGCGCACGCCATCAGCCGTCCGGTCTCGCGCTCCTGGTCGGCGAGTTGCCGCCTGAGTGTCCGCAGTCCCTCCTCCATCTCTTGCTGCCCGGCGACTTCCTCCTCTTCCCCAACAACAGCGTCATGTCCCTCGCCGCAGCCCAGCTCGTGGCCAGCGTCCATCATCACGAGTCGCGCCTCGAGCTGCCGTATGCGCGCGTGGAGGGCGTCCTCCTGCTCTTGCATGCGCGCAGCCAGCTCATCGCGCGCGCGCACTGCGCCGTCCATCAGCACGCGGGCCTGCCGCAGCTCCTCCTCGAGCTCTGCCCTCTCCTCCTCCCAGCTGGGAGTGTGCGATTCCTCCCTCCCCTCGTGTCCCTTGGTCTCCATCCCAACCCCCGCCGGTGCAGACGCCAGTGCAGCAGTGAGCTCGGCCAGTCGCTGGTGGAACTCCTCCTGGCGGAGCAGCAGAGTCTCTTCGACCTCCTGCAGGCGCTCGCGCACACCGGCCAGCTCCCGCTCGAGCTTCGTGCGCGCCAGCTCTTCGGCCTCACGCGCCTCCATCATCCGGGCCAGGCCCTCCTCGAACACCGCCTTTTCCTCCGCAAGCCGCCGGCACTCGCTTTCCAGCTTGGCCAGGTTTGCGCTGGCCGCGCGCTGCGCCCCGCGGGCCTCGTCCATGGCACACCGCAGCCGCACGGACTCCTCGCGCCACTTGTCCTCCGCCGCATTCCATACGTTCCGTACCTCCGCCAGTTCGGTCTCGAGCTCGGCGTTGGACGTTTTGACCTGATCGAGTTGGGCCGACACAGACTCGGCGCGTTCTGTCTGCTCCGCGAGCTGCGCTTCGAGAGTCTGCCGTTTGGCGATGGCCTCGAGCAGTCGCGCTTTGGACTCTTCCTCGCCGCCGCCGCCGCCGCCGCCGCGCACCTGGTCCAGTTCGCGCTCGCGCGCTCGCCATACATTCTCTGCCTGCGCCATTGCCTCCTCATGCGCGCGTCGCGAAGCGTCCAGTGCTTCTTCTGCTTCGCGCTGTAAACGGGCCACGTCGGCTGCATGCTCCGCGCTCTGGTCCTCGCGTTGGACCTCTAGCTGATGGACGCGTTCGGCAAGCTGGGCCCCGCGCGCCTTGGCCTCGTCCACAGCCTTGAGCAGCTCATCCCGTTCGCACAAGAGCCGGTCCCTGTCCTCTGCGAGGAGGCCCATCGGTCCATGCTGATTGACGTCGCTAGCGGGAGGAGTGACGTCCGCTTGGCCGTGCGCGGTCTGCGCGCGTTCCAGAGCCTCTGTGACGGCTTGCAGCTGGGCCTCAAGGTCGGCCAGCCGCCCCTCGGCATTGGCCCGAAGCTCCTCCGCGAGCTCTTTGGCCTCCATCATGCGGGCTAGGCCCTCTTCTAGCACCTCCTTCTCCTTCTCCAGCCGTTCTTGAGCGGCCTGACTCGCCTCGACCTCTTCCGTCAGCGCCGCGATCCGCTCCGCAAGCGATTCTTCCCTCTCTGCCGCTTCCGTGCGCGCACAATCGAACTCGGCCTCCCTCCGCTGCAGTAGGTCGCGCAGGTTCGCTTCAATGTCCGATGCAACGCTGGGCTTAGAATCGACCTGTTCGCGCAGCCTTTCAACATCGGCAATGAGGCGCTCCCGTTCCGCTTCGAGCGCGGCGAGACTGGAGGACTCGCTGTCGCGGTGTACGGCCTCCTGCACCACCACGTTCTCGAGCTGTCGTTCAAGGAAGCCCTTCACGAGCTCCGCACTCTCCTTCTCCTTTCGCAACGCCTCGACTTCGGCCGACAGCCGCATATTCTCCTTCAGCAGGGCGGCCAGCTGCTCTGCGTCTCCCGTCTCTTCAGCGTGCACAGGCTGGGCCGGCTGAGCCTCAGCAGCCAACTGCCTCACGAGTGCCTCCATGCTCTCTCGCTCGTCTACCGCTGCAGCAGACTCCTGCCTGGCCTTCGCGAGGTCCCGCTCCAGCGCCTCCTTCTCTGCACGTAAGGAGGCCAGGACCTCGCTGTGCTCCTTGTCGACGTCGACATGCTCTGGACGAGACAGACCGACGTCGGCGAGGCGTTCGGTCTCGCGATGCAT
>CDFF01072198.1:13068-30924 GCA_000826265.1 Acanthamoeba culbertsoni
GGAGGAGGAGGAGGAGGAGGAGGAGCGGGAGAGGTTAGGCCAAAACGACAGCTTTCGAGGAGGAGGGGAAGGGCGGAGGGGGAGACAAAGGGCTGAGGGCGGCTCGCCTTGGAGAAGTGGCCCATGGTGGACACGCCTAGGAGATTGATGACCATGCACAGGAAAATGTAGCCCAGATCGATCAGGTACGCTTGCCACCACGTGAAGTCGACTGGAGACCGGCAAAGACAGAGACGGAGTTTAGAGACCAGATGGCAAGCTGTAAAATATTAAATGCAGCAATTCATGGGAAAATGGAAAAAAAAATAAAATAAATAATAATAATCAATAATAAATATGATAATAAATATATTAATAATTCAAAAATCTGCTCGATACCCAGTGCTTCCATGTAGGATACAAAAATGAGAGGATACAGGGATTGGTCGATTATGACGACGATGATCATGATCCAGGCGTCGACGAAGGACACGAAGGGTCCAAAGGCGCGTCGGCTCCACATGAGGAACCCGGATGCGTCGGGGATGGCGGTCGCGAGCTCGGCGGTGATCAGGGCGACCGGCAAGCTCCAAAACCTGGAGAAGAGTCGCGGTTTGAGCAGAGGCGACCGGTATAAGTGGGGTCGAGAGCGGTGGGTACCAGGGGATGACGAGTATCCCCAACAGGGCAAAGAGCGGAGGAATGGAGCCGCCAAGGTCTTCCGTGCCGTAACTGCCGCCACAAACGAGGAAGTAGACCACCGCAATCATGGAGACTGCACCCAGGGCCTTCTTCTCGTCCAGGCTGGAGTGAGACCCCATCAATGGGTCTGGGATAGGATAGCCAACAGAAAAATGCGAAGGAAAATGAGAAGAAAGGGAAGAGCAAAATAGATCGCTGCTTGCCGAAACGTGGAAAAACAAAGCGGGCAAAAAGAGGAGCGCACCCGTATCCTCAAGGGGAGGAGACGTGTCAATTATTCCGGTGGAGGGGGCACGGACGGTACTCCCAACAAAGGCGCCTGGTTCAAGGGAGACTCGGTGCTCCATACTCCCTATCCTTTCCTCGTTGTGGCAGCGTCTTGGCTTGGTGGGTGACGCTCGTTTGTGTGCAAAAAGGAAGTTGCCCCCGTTGCCTTTGGTAGCGAAATTTCACTTTTTGCCTCATCCAATAAAATAGAGAGCTGCACCACGAAAGGCAAGCTGGAGGTAGTTGCACCAACATGCACTTAATAATGAAGGAAATAAAAAGGCAATAAAGCTTTTCTATTTTCATACTGGCATGCCAAAACAACAATGGCATGAGGACTTAAGCACTAACAGCGTTTTGTGAGATCAAAAGTGAAAATGATGATGATACACTTATCAGATATAGCCCACTCCTACGCCGCCACTCGAACGTCGGTTTCACCTTACAAGTCATTTCTTACTGCGGCAAGTTTTCTCCACATTTCTTAAATAGTTGGCAGTGTTGTCCCTACCGCGTCACCAATAGCAAGAACGTGGTGGGAACTGAGTGTTTTGTCAACAACGCGCACGAGATGGAGAAGCCCCGCTCTTCCTCCTCACTAGCACTGCTATCACGCAGAGTTGATGAGTTCGTGCAACAGCACAAACACCTTGATACCTTGAGGAACGCCATTTTTGTGTTCATCGTTCTTAGGTATGGTGGCAAGTTTTTGTGGAATCTCTACGATGTGGGGATACTGCGCATGTGTAAAGATTTGCGCGCATACCTTCTCACGACCTTCTTCGACCGCGTTCGAAAGATTCCGTTCGTAAAACGTAAGGTTGAGCAGGAGATGGGCAAAGTGTCGCAGCAACTGCGCCAGACGCTTTTGTCCGGCACTGAGGACATGGTCTCGTACACACGGCTGCCCGCGCAGCCCCTGCCTGATGAGGAGCTGTTAAGCCAACTCAAGGCTCTGCAGCAGTTGGGCCACCACAAGTGGGAGGACGGTCGAGTGTCGGGAACAGTCTACCACGGTGGCACTGACATTACGCGCATATCTGCCCAGGCCTACGAGATGTTCATCTGGAGCAATCCTCTTCATCCGGACGTTTTCCCGGGCGTGAGAAAAATGGAGGCCGAAATCATAGCCATGATTGTCAACATGTACAACGGCGGTCCTTCGGCTTGCGGAACGACCACCAGCGGCGGCACGGAGAGTATCCTCATGGCCATGAAAGCCTACCGCGACTGGGGGCGCAAGGAGAAGGGCATTACCGCCCCAGAGATCGTGGCCCCCGTGTCGGCCCATTGTGCCTTCGACAAGGCTGCCCATTACTTCGGCATGAAGCTCGTTCATGTACCAGTCGACCCTCAGACGAGGCGTGTTGACGTGCGTGCCATGCGAAGGGCCATCACCAGTAACACGGTCGCCATCGTCGGGTCCGTACCGAGCTATCCGCATGGAGCGTGCGATGACATTGAGGCCTTGTCCGAGTTGGCACTGCACTACGGCGTGAGTCTCCACGTTGACTGCTGCCTGGGAGGTTTCCTCATCCCCTTCATGGAGAAGGCCGGCTTCAAGCTGCGCCCCTTCGACTTCCGTCTGCCCGGCGTAACTTCGATCTCCTGCGACACGCACAAGTACGGATTCGCGCCAAAGGGCTCGTCCGTCGTGATGTACAAGAACAAGGAGATGCGCTCCTATCAGTACTTTGTCGCGCCCGACTGGACCGGCGGCATCTATGCCTCCCCGACCATTGCCGGCAGCCGCCCCGGCGCCCTTCTGGCTGGCTGCTGGGCTACCATGCTGAGCGTGGGCGAGGGTGGCTACGTCCAGTGCACTCGAGAGATTATCGCCGCCGCGAGGAAGATCAGCTCCGCTATCCGTAACATCCGTGGCCTCACGCTCTACGGCGACCCTCAGGTCTGCGTGGTGGCCTTTGGCTCGGACGATTTCGACATCTACCTGCTTGGCGAGCAGCTGACGAAGCGAGGCTGGAATCTTAACTCGCTTCAGTATCCTTCGAGTATCCACATCTGTGTCACCTACGCCAACAAGGACTCAGCCGACAGCCTCATCGAGGACCTGACCACGCTCACCGCCGAGCTGATGAAGAACCCTGGCAAGAAGGCCCAGGGAGCGGGAGCCATCTATGGCATGGCGCAGGCGATCCCCGACAGAAACATTGTCGACCAAATCGCTCGGTGCTTCATCGATACCCTCTACGAGAACGTGCCGCCCTCCACCGACGAGAGCGTCGCCAGCAGCAAGCACAGCTCTGCGTAAGAAACCCGTATGTTGCTGGGCGCCCCCTACATGAGCCTGTCCCGCTGAACAGGCCTGTTTGAGAGTTGTTTTCGCATATTTTTTTTTTTTTACCTGGCCCGCCCTCTTAAGCGGTGCGGTCAGGAACATAAAACGTTTGATTGTGAGTGGTTGTAAGAATTCGCGCCCCTTCCCGATTTTTTTATCCTTACGCTCGATATTTGGAAGTTGGCTGGTTGTGCGAGTCCTTTTTCTCACAAGCCACAGAAGCAGAAACGAGAGACCCCCAGGGAGCCCAACACAGGCATGAAGGTTCAAGTCTTGGGGTATGCCTCTCACTCACTCATGCGGGAGAATGGAGGAGAGCTCTTCTCTTCCCCCCCTTGGGTGTCTACCCGGAGAAAACTGATTTGCTTCCTACTCTTCAGGGCGTTTTTCTGCGCGTTGCTATGCCTAGCTGGCGCTGACCTTGTCATCAACGAGCTTGATGTGGCCGCCGCTGGTGCTGACTTCGCCGAGTTCGTGGAGATTAAGAACACCGGATCCACTACCATCAACATGGAGGGCTACACGCTCCTCACTTACCTTTACGACTTCGACTCTTCCTTCTTCGAGTTCGATAGACAGGTCCTCCTGGACTTCGACCTTGCACCCGGCCAATACTACGTGATGTGCGTCGTCCCCGGTCTCGTCCCCGGTTGTGTTCAGGAACTCCGCACCTCCAACTTCCAGGGTTCCATCAACGACTTGTTCCAGGACTGGCTCCCTGACACTGACGCCTACTTGGTTCTCCTCGACCCCGAGGGTAATGAGGTGGACCTCGTCGGCTACGATCAGCTGGGACCCGTGAACGGCTCCAGCAGGGGCGATCCCGCCATTGGTGATCCTGGCGATCTGTCTGGTGTGTCCATTTCTCGTGTGCCCGACGGTGCCAACACCGACCAGAACAGCGTTGACTTCCAGCGACGCTGCCCCACGCCCGGTGAGGAGAACTACCAAGACGACCCTGCAGCCTGCCCTCAGGGTTCGCAGACGGATCTGATGATCAACGAAATCGATTACACCCAGCCCAATACCGACAACAAGGAGTTCATCGAGCTTCACAACCGCGCCAACACGCCCTACGACCACAGCCTTGGGCAAAACTACGAACTCGTTGTCCTCGACTCGTCCAACGCCACACAGCTCGTCGTTGCTGTGTCCCTACTCAGCTTCCAGATGAACATCCCCCAGCACGGCTACTGGGTTCTCTGCTCGGACAGTTCGGGCGTTTGCTCGGGTCCCGGCGCCAGACCCTCCAGCTCTGGCGTCGCCAGGACTGCCATCCCTGCTGTGAACTGGCTTCCCAACCCCTCTGCCGCCAATCCTCACTACACCATTCAGCTGCGCCGTACCGGAAGTACGATGGACCACCCAAGATCGTTCGTTGTCTACCACTGCCCTAAACGTTTGTTCTTGTTTTTCTCCGATCAGCTGGAGGTGCCGTCGAGGATTCCCTGACCTACGGTGGCACCAACCCTGGTGTTACCTTCGGCACTGGCGTCGGTGACATTGATGACCCCATCGAGTCTCGCTTTGGTGTGGGCCGCTGGCCTGATGCTTGGGATACTCGCGACAACGCTGCTAACTACAGGCCTTTGTACGTCGCTCCCTCTCGCCCTAGCGATGTCTCAATGATCCCTAACTTCTTGACGCTTTCTTATCGCACAGGTGTATCACTCCCGGCGAGATCAACAACAGGGCGGATACCAACTGCGATCCCTCCAACTCCCCTTCGCCCTCTCCTTCGAACTCTCCCTCTCCTACCCAGACTCCCAGCAACTCGCCCACCCAATCGCCCACTCCTTCTCCCACCCAGTCTCCCACTCAGTCGCCGACCAACTCACCCACTCCGTCCCCTACGCAGTCGCCCACTCAGTCGCCCACTCAGTCGCCGACCAACTCACCCACCAACTCGCCCACTCAGTCGCCCACTCAGTCCCCCACTCAGTCGCCGACCCAGTCTCCGACCTCGTCTCCCACTCCTTCGGTCTCTAACACTCCGACCCCAAGCCCCATCCGTGATGCCATTCCCTCGGCTCTGGCCCTCTGCGAGAAGGAGAAGATTGATGACGCCGAAGAGGAGGCCAGACTGCTGGCTGAGCGCAGAAGGTTCTGCCGCAAGTTCGTACCCGAGTCTCAGTCCAACCGCGACACCACTCGCGACGAGATGGAGGCCGCCTACGAGCAGGCGTCGGGCTGCTGGTACCAGAAGTCCACCGAGTGTCCTCTTGAGCGCCGCGCGGATGCCAAGCTTCAGATGAAGGAGCTCAGGATGACCCAGGAGGCGCACAAGAGCGAGGTTGAGGCCATCCCCAAGCCTAAGCGCGGTCTCGCACGATCGGACAAGGACAGCGACGAGGATGATGACGCTGCTCCGGCTCGAGGCAAGAGGAACGACTGGAACATCCTTTTCGATTCATTGAAGGCTCCCTACCAGGAGAACGTCGAGTTCTCGCTCGACTACTGCGAGAAGAGGCGCGAGTACACCAGGTTCTACCACAAGGCGCTCCGCTACAAGATCACCGCCTGTAACGAGACCAGGGCCTACTACGATTGCCAGCGTGACGCCTACTCCCGCTTCAGGGATGTCTACGCCGAGTCGTACAGCGAGTGCTCTGAATATGAGTGCTGAGCGCTCTCTTCTTCTACCTTTCCCCTCCTCTGTGTGTTTTCTCTTTGGGTTTGAGAACATATCCATAATACGAGACGCATCTCCTTGTTGCCTTTACATATTTATGGACGCCTGGGCCACAATATAACGATAGAAGGTTGAGATAACTATGAACGAAACCCCACGAAAACGTTGTGCCATCAACGAGTGCATTGCCCCCAACCCAACGACCAACCATTTCTACTCCGCCAGCTCGAGAACTCCGTAGAGACCGAAGTGATCGGAAGGGTAGATGACCTTCTCCTCCTCGTCGTCTTCGTCACTGTCTGTGTCCGAGTCCGATCCAGAGTCGCTGTCATCAGAACTCGATGAGTCGTCTCTCTCGTCCCATGCCGCCTGTTGACAAAATCGATTCACGTAAATCAGGGTATGCACAAATGAAAATTAACGACGTGGAAAAGGAAGCGGAAAGGTTGAAGCGGCACCTCAGTTCCGTCATAGGTGTGTTCAATAGGGCGAGTGCCCAACAACTGAACTTGCGCTGGTCGCCAGTTCTTCGAACGCGACAGAATCAGGTCGATTCGTACTCGCTGCACACACTCACATGAGTGGTGAAAGTCGCACGCCAACGACAAGACGCGCAAGGTAGTGCGTTGTGTGAGAAGGCACCTCTTTCTTGGCGCGTTTGATCTTCTTGAGCATGAGGTTCTTGTGAGCATCATAAGTGTACCCGGCAACCTCTGGTCCCTTCAGCTCCAGCCATTGGTCCCTGTGTGGGGACAAAAGCGTAGCATGTAAGGAGGCGACCGCACACAGAGAGACGTGGAGGGGTTCAGCCAAGTACTTGAAATCCTTCAGCGTAGAGCCCAGGCTCCCGAGCCGCTCAGCCGCGCTCGCGAAATTGAAGTCGCCCTGACCACGAGAAAACAGGGGGTAACTCATGAGTCGCGAGTAGTCTGCTGTTGCGAAGGGAAGAGAGAAGATGGAACTACCATGATGACGGCGTTGTCATAGTTCCTCTCATGGAGAATATGCCGGATAACGCGCAGCTGTTTAGCCCGTATAGGGGCGTCCTTTGTGTAACTCTGAAAGCCGCAGCCAATGTAAAATAAGTATTAACATATAGTATATATTAACACATAAAGATGAATAAATGGATATCTGGCCGAAATCATACCTCGAGGTGCGACGTGGCGACTGCGAAGCTCTGGCCATTAAAGCAGAACTCAGCTACGAGAAGCTTTCGTCCCAATTGCGTGGGAAGCTCTTGCAGCCTACAAATAGTGACCAGAGGAATGAACACAGGATCATGCCCTGGCTAGTGCTTGTGTAGTGGGGTACCTGATACGCCTGTAGGGCAGCTTCGACAGCATGAGGACACCATAACCGAGGAAGGTACGAGCCTCGTCGGTATCAGTGATCCAATATCGCTGCCTTGCCCAGGGCTGCTCCATGAGAAGAGCAATAATGTTGGTAGTCATCTCTTGAAAACAAACTACGTCGGCATCCTTGCTTTCCACGATTTTGAAGAGGGCGTTGAAGCGGGGTCGCAGTTCCTCTTTAGACTCTCGACGCGTGCCAAACCAAACGTTGTAGGTGACAAATATCAAGTTCTTCTTCTTCTTCAAATCACTCTCTTCTAGAGTTGTTGCGCTATAGTCTCCCTGCTGCCACTTCCCGGTTTCGAAATCGAATTTGTAGGGCTGCAGGTCTGTACATTTCAACGTGGTCAGCAGTTCAGCTACTTCGACGTCCACACCTTCCGAAGGTGAAAGGGCTCTCTCCTCCATCTTCCTGGCGAGCTTCTGTAGCCCCCCAACGGGCTGTTGCTGGTTTTGCGTTTAACGATGACAGTTATGTGTGGTATGCGCCTCGCTTTATTAATGCACACGGCTAAATGGTGCGCATCGTTGCGGCTCCAGAGCCAACAACTGCCTACAGCTCCTCCTTGGCCTTTTGGGCCTTCTTGCTCTTCTTGACTTTTTGGGCACTCTTCTGCGAGCTGCTACCAACAATGTCAAGCAGCTCAACTATTGCAAAGCCATTACGTAAGTATGTGCGAGACGGCTAAGCTGGTGGGTAAGTGCACCTTCAAATACGAGAACCTGATTGGGCCCAATAGAAGGAGGACCATTGGCACCATAGGCAAGTTCAGAAGGGATGTAGAGTTCCCACTTGTCGCCAATTTTCATCAGTTGCAGTGCGTCCGTCCAGCCTGATTGTTTTTTTTTCTGTCAGAGAAACGCAAAAAGTGGAGACATAAGCCTTACGTTCATGAAGGCAGCAGCCTTACCTTTAATCACTTGACCTACGCCAAATTCGGCAGGTTGGCCCCTTTTGTAAGAACTGTCGAACTATCGTGGGGTGTGAAACACTCGAATTTTTATCGATTGAATTCGAGGACCTACCTCAGTTCCGTCGATCAGTGTGCCGCGATAGTGAACAGAAACAGTGTCGTGAGCCGAGGGCTTGGCGCCTCCCTCGGGTCCCTCGCTAAGAACCTTATACTGCAGTCCGCTGGGCAGTGAAACCACATCCTCCGCCTGAGCGTTTTTTTCGAGAAAGGCTTTGCCCTTCCTCAAGTTATACTTGTCCATGTTAGCCGCTGCCGCAAGAGCTCCGAAAAAGACAACAACAAGCAAGAACTGCTTCATCTGCGTAGGGGTAGTCGTGCGTGGAAGAGAAACAATCCCAAAAAGAAATAACTCTTTTTGGGTACTTTTCTCGTTTGTCCTCTTAAAAGATAGCAACAGACAAATGACGACTTCAATTCAAGATTATGCAGCCCTCTCATTTGTGACCGTTCTAGCTGCCGTGATGTACTGTTATCACTCCTATTTTGTTCTACGCGCACGGCTCCATTTTCGGGTTCTAAGTCCACCCTCCGTCCCTCCCTCTGCACTTGAGACTGATCTGCAACCATACCAGATCCCTCCTCCTACTATCAATGGCCCACCAGTGTTCGAAAAGGTTGTGCGAGTGCAGCAAGAGACGCAGGAGCAGTTCACTCTCCTCATTCCTCTTTTGTGGTTATTTGGAGTTTTTCTGTCCCAGCTGGTACTGCTCACGATCATCTTCCTGCCGCTTTAGTTGCCTTCATTTGCTTACGGAGTGTTCAGCTTGCATGCGTTGTTGGTCTCGTATGGATTTTCTCTCGCGCTCTCTTCTCTGGCCTGCATGCCCAAGAAAAGCCCACCCAGCGTGATGAACATTATGCTCTCTGGGCTGAGAAGTACGCGGCCTCTATCTGATGTTGCATCGTATAACCAGTGCAATTAACCAACCTGATGTCCTCAGGTTGTCTACAGCCATGCCTCGCATCTTAGTGCTAATCTTGCTTCTCGTCAGCTCTTATTACTATCTGCTGTCCGTGACCAGCAGCGTACTGCGGATGTTCTCGTAAATAAAGGAAAAAAAGAAAAAGAAAAAGAGCGCAACTGCAGTTGCTTCCCACACAGCAATGTGGAAGAAAACGCTGTTGGCGATTGGAATAGGAAGACCTGAGTTGCACCATGGCACCTTAAGAAAGGATTTGTTGCAACTGACCAAGGTGTGTCGCAAATCGCATTCTCAATTTTTGCTGTTCTTCAACAGTGGCGTTCTTCGTTCAGGCCTTCCACCATGGCGTTCCCAATAATGCCTGCTCCCTTGCATATGATGTGGTGCAAAGGATCGTTGCAATTGGCACTCAAGATGGGCTCATAAAAATGTAAGTACTGGCACGTCTTACTCGAAAACCAGTTTGCAGCGTTTCCTGAAGTTTTGGCCATTTTTAGCATTGGTAAGCCTGGGGTAGAGCTCACGCTGGACGGCGAGAATCGCAGCGCTATTCGCTTTCTGCACTTTATGACCAATACCGTACGTGTTGTCGACGTGACCTTGCGCATGCGTGCACTTACCCCGTGTCCTTGAAGGGTCGTCTCATAGCTTTGTTGGATTATGCGATTGTGGTATGGGATCTTGAAGCACGCGAGATTCTAGGCGCCCGAAAGCTGGCAGAGAAGTACTGCTCCCATGTTCATGCCCGCTCTACCGGATGCTGATCGCCACGGTGTGTGTAGGATAACCGCGTACCATTTGTATCCGGAGTCCAACTATCTCTTCCTTGGCACGGCGGAGGGCAGTGTACGGGTGGTGGACGTCCAGAGATTCACCCTGTCCACCTACAAGATCAGCTCAAAGAAAGTGCGGAAAGGTACTCGCACCTCTACCGCTTATACTCATTTCACATTGTTACTAAGCTCCATGATACGGCGGCAGACGTGAATGCTAAGAACAGATCGCCTGTGAAGTGGCTCGCCGTGGCTCCCGACTCGGACGGCAGCATGCTCATCGCATATGCAGACGGTCTGATCGCTCTATGGGCTCTAAAGCAGCAGAAGGTTATCAGACACTACGAACTCCACACGCAGGCACACTCGCCCTCACCCATTCCACGCCGCACGAATGAATACTCATCTCTCCTCCCCTCCTAGCCTCTGGAGGCCTGCGCTTGGCATCCTGAAGGAAAATTCTTTATCGCGGGCTATGAGGTAATCCATTCACCCATCACCTTCTCGGCCCGCAGTGACGCACGCTTCCATTCTAAAGGACGGCGAGCTGTGCCTGTGGAAGTGCAAATCAAAGAAGCCCCTCGAGCGATTTTATGGTACCTGACGCCTCAATACTTGTACAATAAACAGCAAATGTTGACCGCCAGATCAGTTTCGAGCTCCAAAGCCAAGAGAACGGCGATCACGCGGATCGTGTGGACCAAATGCGCAGGGTACGATATCCATCAGATTCACGCTAGAGCCAAAAAAATATGAATATGAACGATTCATTTTCTTTCATTTTCTTTTCTTTTCGGTTTCCGCCAATTATCGTTATTGTTTTTCCAATAAGAATCAAGTGCTGATTTTGAGCCTGTTGTTGGGAGAAGTGAGGACATGATCATCGTCCAGGGCGGTACCCCGAGCCAGGACCCCGGGCTCACAGTGCTTCAGGGCATGGGACCGCCGAATCCCTACCGAGTGGCCCACATCCCATGCCAGGGCGGCGATGTGGCTCAGTTCGTGCTCAACTACTCGTCGCCTTGGGAGGGAGGTGCCTCTGCCTGAGCCTTCCTTCCTTTTGCAGATCCCAAAACAATCGGCTGATTGTCTTATCCTTTCTGTATCGTCCCTAGCGGACCCTGTTTCGCTCTTGATGCTGACCGAGTCTGGCCATTTGCAATCGAACGTGCTTAGCCGATCACTCGGGTTGCGTTTCGCTTCTCTGCCACAACAGACATGGTAGTCAAGAGGAGAGACTCATATAGATTTACACCTCAGGTTCCCTACGGTGACACTTCCGCCCTCGCTCATCTTCCAAGACTCGCGGATCGCGGCAGCTCAGCTGTATCCCGACGTGAGCAGGCTATTGTTCCACGATCTCTTTGAGGCCGGCAACATCCGATTCGACCCGTCGGTTTGTCCCTCCCCAGAGGCAGAGATCATACTGCTTCTACAACTTGACCTTCTCCCATTGGCTGCTTACAACACGCGCTTTCCTGCCTCTTGTGTTCTGTGCATTCCCCTATTGTGCAGTATTGGCTAGCCACGGGAGGCAAGTTCGCGGAAAAGCTCGTCACCGGCCGCGATCTGGTGGTCACATGGTAGGCGTGCAGCTATCCCGTCCTGCATCGTCCCTCCCCCCTTCCCCTTTACTGGAGATTGACCAAGCGCCTTGTCGTGGCAGTCACGACTCGGGGAAGATACGCTTCTGGGATGCGTCGTCCGTAGCTCTGCGCTTGCTTTTGTCTTTCTATGTCGGCGACGAGCAGAGCTCCACCGAGGAGCGGCGCAAGACGTCGTCCAGCGCTGCGAGCGGCGAAGTGCGCGTCGTACCACAGTTCATCACCGTGTTTCACTTCTGTCCGGTCTCGCGCGTGCTCATCCTGGGCTGCCTCAGCGGTAGCGTGTTCGTCTACAAGTTCACGTATGCTCCCCAGAGATTCTCCCTTCTTCTTTTTTCTCTGTTCTTGGGAAGCAAAGCTGGTCGTGATAAACTCCCGCGCAGGAACAAGCCCTGTCCCTACGAGCGTCTCACCTACCGCCCGCCTCAACCGCGGCCCCGTGGCGACGCCCCAGGAGCCAGTCGCGCCAAGCCTCCAGCTGTACCATCGCCTCTTCTCGCTCGCTCTCTCGCTTTGCCTCAGCTTTGCAACCACTTACACATACATACATACGCATACATACATTGTGTGTATTTTTTTTTTTTTTTACAAGCCTCCTATGCAGACAACGGTTGCCGCGACCGCAGCCCAGCAACCATCGCCCACGAGCGTGGAAGAGGCCAAGCCCTCCCAGCCACCCGCGCCGCTGCCTCCGGGGCCCGCGGGTGGCGACGCGCAACCGAAGGCCCCGCCGGTCCCCGACGTGCCTCCTTCCCACTCGCAAACGGGCACCCCCACGAAGAAGGCCTCCGGGCCAGTTGATGCCGCGGGCAGCAACGCCGCTGCTGCGTCGTCTCCTTCCACTCCCGTGCGGTCCCCTCCGGGATCGCCGAGCGTAGCCGCATCGGCTGGGGCCAGCGAAGCGGCGACCAGGCTGTCGAACAGGCACGTTGCGCCTCCCGGGTTCTATCTGGTGTTGGAATGTCTCTTCGACTCGGTGATCAAGAGCTTGGCCTTCCTGCCCAAGTTCAATCTGTACGACCGCTGTGACCTATTCTTCAACACACTGGCGCTGTAGCCTAATTTTGTGTGTTCGACCTTCTCGTTCTCCCCCCCCCCATTCGCCAGGCTGGCCATTGGCGATCAAAACGGGCATCTCACCATAGTGGATACGCGAACCGCTTCGCGCGTGTTGGGGGCAGCCGTATCCCAGCAGCCCGAGGTGCGAACCATGGGCCCTCCTATACATACATACATATTTATTTATTTATTTATTTATATTTATTTATTTATTCATTCTCCTTCTCCACGCGTGACGCCTGATTGACACCCTGACACGCGAATGGCAGCCAATCACCAACCTCACCTGGGCCGAGGCCGCGAGCAACGAAGCGGATGACGCAGGGAATATGCGGAAGGTAAAGGAGCTTCTCTTGCTCGTCGGTATGGGATCGCCCTCCTCTTTCGTGCAGGCCATGACATGGGCATGAGAAGAGTCCAATGCTTACCGTACGGTACGCACGTGCGTGGCGTGCCAGGCACGGAGAGCGGTTTTGTGACCGTTGTGACGTTCCGCGGCAGCCGCATCTTCTTCAACCCGCACCCCTTCGAGAAGAAGCAGCCCTCGCCCATCAACCGCATAGCGATCGTGAACGCGCGGTAACGCACATGCTCGTGACTCGTTTTCCTCCAGTAATTGTGGGTCTCTCATCGTGTGCAACGGGGGACAGAGGCAAGCCATTCATGATTCGCGCGCCCAAGTGGAAGGAGCCCAGCGAAGACGAAGCGGTGCAGCCCACGGACAAGAGCAGCAAGAAGAAGAAGAAGAAGAAGAAAGCGCCCGAGGGCGACTCGGAGTCCGCGTCTCAACCCGCCCCAGGGACCAAGGGCGACGACGAGTGGGTGGTCGTCGGAGACGAAGGAGAAGCGGCTCCCCAACAGTCCCCATCATCGCATGGCGGGACCGGCGAGGGGCCGTCGCAGGTCGAGCTCCGCCCCGATAAAAGCTGGAAGGGCGCACAGCCGGACTCGACGGCCTCCTCTGGAAGCAGCACGACGGTACCAACACCAACATCTGAGAGGCCGCCTACAGGGATGGGTGGGTGATTGCCCTGTGTGCTGATGCACCTTATCATGGGATGTCAAGGTGGGACAGGAAGATGACGACGACGACGACGACGAGGATGAGGAAGAGAACGACCCAAACAAAATGGCGGTGCGCTTCCTGCTACTGTGCGCGGAGGCGAGCCTGTGCATCTACACCGTGCCCGACTTCGATCAGCTGTCCCGAATCGAGGCCAAGCACCCAATCATCTCCTCACACATCATCTCGCTTAATGGTATATACCTTATTTTACCCTTGGCCCAATGGGGAACAGACGGCTAATGTCTCTTGCTTGCAGGCGAGTACGCTTTGGCGTGCTTTACCGCCAACAACGGCCTCACCGTGTACTCGCTGATGGACCTCACCCCGATCATGGAGACCACCCTCGACCGGTTTTCGCTCAATGCCAAGTATCTTACCTTATGACCCTCACCCTGCTGATTATCCTGGCCTCCCTCCTAATTTCTGAGGCGCAACCCTTTTAGCGCCAATATGCTGCGGAATGCCTGCGTGCTGCGGGACGGTCGCATGCTGCTGGCCTCTCTCTCCTCGGAGCTGCATCGTCTCTCCCTCTTTGTGGGCGAGAATAGGTAAGATTCCTCGCTCTCCTACTTTCGAGCTCATAACCAAATACCGATCATGGTTTGTTGGGTTATCCAAACTCCAGCTTGGATCTGCCGCAAGCTCTCCCGACAGTGCACGTTCGAGGCATCGTGCTTCCGGAGCGGCCAAAGGGGTTGCTTAAATCCATCTTCGGCAGTTTTGATGTCTCCATTTGTACATTGCCCCGCCCCCTCTGTGGATCATCGTTCCATCCTCTGCTAAGTCTCGTCTGTATTCGGTGACAAGTCGCGGAGGTGGACGAGTCCGCCGACCGCAAGGAACGCGAGATAGAAAGTGAGGCTGAGCGGGACAGAAGTAGGTCGCACACGAGGCAGAGAGGTGCCGAGAGCGACGCCAGGCAGAAGCTCTTCGAGGGGCGAGACGCCAAAGCGCGCGTAACCTTCTGCCACTTCTTCTCCTCCTCATCCCTCCGAAAGCGCTTATTAATCCCGTGGTACAGGAAAAGTACAATCACAGCGGACCGGGCAACGAGCGCGTACGGGAAGCGAGAAAGGGCACATCCGGGCTCAAGGAGCAACTGAACCGGAATGCCGAAGTACGCCTCCAATTCAGCCACAGCTTTCCTGTCACCCTCTTGCCGACCACCTACTTTTCCGCGTTGAATTACTGCAGCTGCTGAACGAACGAGGAGAGAAGCTGAGCGAGCTTGCCGAGAAAACTGCCGAGATGGAGGAAGCCTCGAGCGAGTTCTACGCCAACGCCAAGAAGCTTGCCGACAAGTACAAGAATAAGAAGTGGTACGAGTTCTGATGTGAACTCGGCCGCCGAAGAGCATGCAAAAGGATGCCGCAATACCCACCCTGTTATCATTCAATATTTATTGCTTGCCCTCGCGCGAAGCTGTACCGAGAAACAATGATGTGAGCGGCAAAGCCGCACTGCTGATATTAATTAAAAGGGACGCCACAGGCCGCGACAGCACGCCCCAACCCAACGACTTGGCGTTGGTTGGTTTGTTGGGAAGCAAACCGAATTGTCTGAGCGCGGGCGGAGGCAGTGAGCAAGCAGGTGAAGGGCTGAGGACTTGGAGGCCTGCGCCGGTTGGCTCACTGGTCCTTCTTCTCGCTGTTGGGGATGTAGGAGGAACGTTTGTAGAAGACAGGCTTAGTGCGCTTCTCCTTCTGGCGTAGGTGCTCGGACTGGATGACGCGGCGCCCCCAGATCTCCGGGCCCAGCCTGCATGGATGCGCACATGGTGAGATATAGCGAAGGAGAAGGAGGATGATGAGGAGGAACATGAAAAAGGGTCAACGCACTGCGGGCCTAACTCCTCTATGATCAGGCGTAGCTTGCGGACGAGGCGCCTTCGCTCCTTTTGAAGCGCGCGAAGCTTGGCCTCCGAGCGGCCCAGCGTGCGGACTGCCAGCATAGCCCTCCATGTGAACACCCCACGCTGGAGCACTCGAATGCTGCGGTGTGGAATCACATGTGTTAGCGCCACATATTACTGGTGGTGCTGGTGGTGGTGGTGTACAACCTGAGATAGGAGAAGAAGGGCAGGATGAGAAACACGCCGATGGCCACGAGCACGGATCCAGTGTAGATGCCAGCAAGGGTGGCGTAGATGATATACGTCAGAGGCACAAGCCACAGCGCGGTCAACACCTGCACAGACAGCATACGCGCTTAGATCAATTCTACTTCCCACGAGCACGATGGATAGCGTGGAGGCGTGCCTTGACCGAGGCCATGACGTCGTTGCCTTTTATCTTGACGCTGGAGGCGCGTACGGCCTCCTGGGCCTTCTTCTTGGCCTTCTCCCTGATGATGTAACCTGCGGGTCGCACGGCACACGCACAGCAGAGGTTAGAGCTGTCGCAGTTAGGTCACCATCAATGGGCGAGGCATCAATCATACCAATGGGCGCGTTCAGAAGCGTGCCGGGAAGCGCGAGCGTAAAGAAAATGATGAAGAAAATGAAATTCACCAGCAAATTCCTGTCGGCGTTTGAAGACACGGGGTCAGGGCGAGGCTTCACTTTTATTGATAGCGGAGGAGATGCTTGGGCGGGGGGGGGGGTTAGGAAGTACCAATAGAAGGTTTGCGGGGAGATGAGGTTGCGGTGCTTGTCCCAATCGAAGCGGATATTGTAGTCGTCATCATTCATGTCATCCTCGTCCTCGTCCTCTTCGTCATTCACCACCGTGGCCACCTACTCGGTGCGAACAAACGCGCAATGCTCAATTATAAGTTTGTCCTACAAGGATGGAAAGTCCCCCAACAACAAAAGAAAAGTGAAGAAAAGCAAAGAAAAGGAGTGTAGAGCCAGGAGCAATACCTGGTAGTCACGGAGGCCGTTGTCCTTGAGTTCCTTCATGTAGGCGTAGAGTTCCTTGATGGAGTTCTTAACCAACGGCGTCTCCCCGAACCGAATGTAACCCTCCGCGAATCGGCGATTCAGCTCCAGGTACTGATCGATGGGGAGCCTGACAGGCGAGAGTTTTGCATAATTTAGTCCCTAACGCGCTGACGCAAAGTGTTCGTCGTTCTTAGTACTTGACGTCGGGCGGAAGATAGAGCCTCCGCGCGGCGTGGATCGCCTGCATGACTTTGTAGTCGGGCGTGTTCAGGGTAACCTGGGGAGAGGAACGGGGTTTCGGTGAGATTTCCGGAGCGAAAACGACGAGCGAGGACGAGGGGGGTGTGTGTGTGTACGCTGCGGAGGCGGGCGGTGATGGTCTCGAGCAGGGCCGAGCAGGCGGCGCGCTTGTCATGTCGGTACTGTTCCACCAGCTCGCCATCCGGAAGGATCTCGTACGGTTCTCCGAACTCGAGCGCCACACGACTCCTGCTCCAAGGACACTTTCATGAGCTTCCCGCGCTGCGCTCTGTGGGAGGGGTGCAGGGGCGCAGGGGCCTGGGATGAGGGGGAGGGATGTCGACACCTGAACTTGTGCCCGAAGAAGTAGTTAAGGCCACATGGAACGATCTTGACGGGCACTTTGCACTTGTCGACGGCGCCCAAGGCCATCAGCGTGACGCCGGCCTTGAGCGGCAGCAGCTCCGTCCTGTCGTGCGACCCTCCCTCGGGGAATATCCCTACGCTGTGCACACGAGAGAGGAGTCAACGACAATCCGGATTCGCTCGGCGGTTTCCCTCCCCCTCTCCAATCATTCATGAGGAGGATAGGTATTGGTATTGGTTTAGAGAGATGCGCACCATTGGCCGCGACCCAAGGCCTCCCATACGTGGTGGTAGACGTTGCTCTGGTCGATCTTCTTCAAGACCTGCACGAGGCGTTGGATTGTAGAAGGGGAGGAATGGAAGAATGAAGGGGAGGTTTTGGGGGGGGGGGCAGCAGCATTAACGACCTTGTAGGGCATACTGGCAACCGGCTTCTCGAAGGCGGAGTTGATGATGAGCTTGTCGTCGGAAACGATCTCGGTGATAACAGCGGGTTCGTGACCCTTGACGCTGATGGAGTCACCGACCACGAACTCGCTGGTAAACATGGTCTTGTCTCCCACCACCTCACTACCGCTGATCGACACCACTCCCGAACCCTGTCGGAGGCGGACAAAATGATGACGAGGGGGACAAATTAAGGGTCCAAGTATGGTCTCTTTCAAACGAGAGAGCTGGCAAGCTGCAGTACGTAGGAGGCCAGGTCTTGAGGACGCTCAACCGGAATGGCGTTGCAAGC
>CDFF01072198.1:31028-74988 GCA_000826265.1 Acanthamoeba culbertsoni
AAAAAAAAAAAAAAAGATGAGAATTTAGATGGACACAAAATGGACAAACTCGAATGCGAATTACCACGAACTGATTCTGATGGTTGCCTAAGATAGACGCGGTCAGGTCATGTTCTTTTATTATATTTTATTAAAGAGAGTACGCACCAACAAAGATGACCGCCCCTTCGGTGGGGATTTTGTCTTGACCAACTATTTCGATGTCATCGAAGAAAAGGAACGTTATGGTCTTGAAGAACCAGACCATGAACCGATACATCTTGGACTTAGCACCCTAAGTACGGCAACCCACGGTGCCGAAGGCTGTACTTAGACCAGGCACGTTATTGCTGCCGCAAAACGAAAGCGAAGAAAACAGACACCAACCAAGAAACGAGATAGGATTTTTGGACTGAAACTCGACTTCTGGGTTCCGCCGTATGAGTTTCATCGTTTATCGATTTTCGCTAAGGAAGGAGCTCCAACCAAAAGTCACTCGGCGAGGAGATGGAGCTCTGTCCATCATTGTTCCAGTTAACCAATCTATTGCCTCGTATAAGCCGTTTCCTGTTATTCCCACCGTGCCTTCAATGCGCCACCTGACCTTTGCCCTTCGGCCGAGCTTGGCCAGCCTCAACTTTCTAGCAATGACATCTGGTGACAGTGCCCCAGGCAAGTCTTGTTTGTTCGCCAGAATCAGCAACACGCCGCCGACCAGTTCGGGTCTGCGTACGAGCTCCTTCAGCTCGTGCCTTGCTTCCCGCAATCTGTCGGTGTCCGCACTGTCTACAACGAAAACAATAGCTTGCATGCTCTTGAGATAGTACTGCCAGAGCTGGCGCAGCTTTCTTTGTCCACCTGCAGCAGTGTGAGTGGCGGTCCAAGTTGTGTGCGAACGAAGCGGTACCAATGTCCCAGGTGAGTAGGGCATGCTTCCGGTAGCATATAGTTTCAACGTTGAACCCCACTGCAATGGAGTTAGACTTCGGTATGTACCTGATGAATGGAGTCTGCTTACCAGTAGGCAGTGTCCTGACCTGATCTCCAAATGCAAGTCGATACAGTATGGTTGTCTTCCCCCCACCATCCAGACCCAGCATCACCACTCGCCCTTTCTTCACCTTATTCATATAAGGTGGCCATAGCCTCCTGTTACCTTTGTGCAGACTGGCACCCATATGGGTCCACAATGTCTCTTATGTCGATTAAGATAGACGGTGGAACTCAATCCTGTAGGAAAGGTCAGTGTGTGAAGCATGAGTGGCTGTCCAATCCGGAAATGCGACTAGAATTCCTGTCTCTTTTCGGCCTATTTTCTTGCCTTTCAGGGCACCTTTTTCAGTTTTAATTTGAAAAAAAAAGAGATAAAATGCAAAATATCCCATCCATTTATGTACAGATAATATCTGGTCAACTTTGTGTCCTAGTGTCTAGTGCTGCTGATCTCTGTGTTATCTGGGCTGCTTTTCTCTTCTGGTTGGTTCGGCTCCTCGACTCGCGCTGCGTTTTGTTGTTCTGGATTTGAGCGATTGTCCGAGGCGGGGACACCCACCGAAAACGGCCTTCGTGTAGCGGGCATGGTGGCACTGCGCGAGGGCGACAGGGAATGCACTTGGTCTCTGATAGAGGAGAGCGGACCTCCTCGGCCGCGCATAGTAAACCGGTTCGGTTGGCGCACGCGGGAGGGACCCAATACCGACTCAGGCGTCGGAGGAATGGCCGCCTGTTTCTTGGCGTAGTCTTTGTAGCTGACCCGTTGCATGGTAGCAAAGGCTCTCCGCGCAACAGGCTTGCTTTCCGCTTTGGCCTCCTCCGGCTCAGGCTTGCTTTCTTCGATCCTGTTGCTACTCTCCTCCTCCTCCTCCTCCTCCGAGCGTTTCAACTCGCTCTGGGCCCCCGCGCTTGTTGCCTCAGTTTCAGTGTGCTGCTCTTCGCTCGTTTTATCGTTTTCAGTTTCCTTCGACTCATCTTGCGACTGTGGCCCCTGCTTGGCCGTCTCTACTTCTCCCTTGACTTCGCTTGTTGTATCGAATTTTCCTTCTTTCGCGGACTCTTCATTCGCACACTCCGGCGGGTTGCTCGTTTGATCGTCATTGTGAGCCCCGCTGTCGGTAACAGCTGCAGCCGATATTCCCCTATCCTTATCATCTATCTTCTGCTTTCCCTGTTTGGTGATCTCCGTAGGAAATTCTCTTTGTTCATGTTCTCCTTGGGCTTCCTGAGAAGCGCCGGCACTCACTTCTCCTTCGCCCTGTTCAGTCTTCTCCTCTCTCTTCTCCTCCGTATGTGGCGGCGGAGCATCATTCGCTACCACAGCAAAGCGCTTGCTCAGATTCGCGGGTAGCCTGATGGGCGGCGCTGTCCGTCCCTCGAACGTAATCGAGCCTGAGGGAAAATCGCATAGAGGCATAATTCGAGCCGGAGAGGGCGATGGCGGGCACGGGTTGTGATATGCCAGCGGCGAGTCGCTGTCGTCGATCGTCGAGTCCTCGATGTCAATCTTGGGCGAGGACTTGGTGGTGGAGGAGGGGCGGTGGTGCAGCCTCCCGTTGGCCTCGGGAGAGGACATCGGTCCCCTCCTGGCCTTTTCGGCCTTCTCACTGGCCAGCAGAGGCCGGCGCTCGTCGTTCTCATCGTTATCGGCCGAGTTGGAGGACTCGCGACTGGTGTCGTCGGACGGTCGGTTGATGGGAGACATCATATCGGAAGACTGCGACCGCCGAACCTTGCGGGCGAAGAAGGCAAGGAAGAGGATGAAGACGCAGAGCACGAAGATGCAGGAGACGATCGCGCTGATCCAGCCTACGAAAGGCACATAGATGTGGAGGTAGCCACCCCGCTGTCGGCTCCAGCCAATGAAGCTGGCGCATTCGTTAGTGGAGCAGTCGTTCACTCGGTCCTTGGCGAGGCACCCTGGCAGCTGCAGGAAGAGCGTGAAGGAAAAGACGAGGGCGACGAAGCAGACGGCAACGGCGAGACCAAAAGCCCACTTCCATTTGCTCTTCCTGAGGCCTGGTGCTGGCAGAGGTATCGCAAGGAAGCGCGAAAAGCCGTGGGCCGGCAAGAGAATGAGGAAGATGATACAGCCCACGAGATTCAGTGCCAGAACTAGCGAGGTTACGGCGAGCACAAGCGTAGTCATCATAAGGGTGTATGTCTTCGGCATGGCTATCTCGCTCCAAGAATGAACTGTTGAACTGTCGGAATGGTTATCGCCCTTGATAACCCGGAGCATACCGGACCACTCTGAAATGGTTGGGAATTACGTGTTGAGAGAAAATTTAATTTGATAATAATAATCCTCATATTTATTTATTTTTAATTTGTAGCCCAAAGGGGGGACTTAGTGCAGAAAGTGGAGAGTAACATACGCAGGTAAGTTGAAACGGTGGCTTCGGGGGTCTCATCGTAGATTAGATACCAAGGAGAAGCAAGAGCGCCGATAGCGAAGAGTACCGCCAACAAAGCAAATAGCATAAGTAGCCAACCCTTTACTCGCGTTCCGCAGCAGGCGCAACACGCGCAGCACTCCTGTGTATTGCTGTGCTTCGTCATTCGAGGCCGGGCACTCATTGACTCGGTTCGCCCCTAGTACGATTCCGACGGAAAGACGCAAAACGTAGATGATGGCTGAAGTTTAGGAGGTGCCGCCCTGTGAACCAAACTCACGCAAGCAGTTCTAAGACAACTGTTTTTGCATCCAGTGGGGTCAACTTCAAGAATCAACACCCAGAGACCTCAACGTCGTTATTGTCTACGAAAATAGAAAAACTAGATGAAGTTTCATGTTGTGGCCTATGAGGGTCAATGTCTTTTCGCTCTGGTGCGGTACCAGCCATCGCGAAAAAAGTACGCACACCTGATCTTCTGGGTCGTCCCAGTAACCATGGACAGAGGATCTCGCGGCGAAAGCCACTCATGGAAGCCCTTCAATGCAGAGGCTGTAGGTTTGGCTAGCCCTCCCCAGAATAGTTAGCAACTTGCCCCTAATCTCCATTCTAGCTATCTATGACTGGGCGGGGATCGACATAGCCAGCACTTCGACGAGATATCAGTTGCCCTTTTCAATGGGCGATGTCATCCAGGTGCTGGAAGCCACCGACGGATGGTATAAGGGTATCCATATAGATACCAAGCAGAGGGGCATCTTTCCTGCTCCATTTTTTCGCTTGAAACCTTCTGATGAAGGCAAGGACTCCGTTGTGCGCGAGCTCTACAATGTTTTTCATGAATGGAACCAGATATTGCAAAGTTATTATCTCGTAAGTGCTATTACCTCCCCCTTGCCTATCCTCTCTGTTCATGGTTTTTGTACTACAGGAGCGAAGGATATCTGAATTCAGAGCCTTGGCGGAGAGGTTAAAGACCTTGTTTTCATACCACAAAATCATTGTGTCGCCCGTTACCCCTACGGTTGGCTTTCCTACATTGAGTTGGCCTGTAGGGTTTTCTATTTTCTAATGAACCTATGCCTTCCAACCCCCCCCCAAAAAAAAACAAAAACAAAAAAACAAAACAAAAAACATTAGGCTGCGCTGGCTAAGTTGAGAGCCAAAGTGATATCTAGCATTGAAGAAGGTCGTCGTGTTATGGGGCTTGATTTGTTAGTGAGAACACCGACTGGCGATATCGCGACTGAGCGTAATTGTGGCGTCATTGATCTCTATCGCTTGGTACGTTGCGTTCATTCGCATGGGAACAAGTTCGCACCAACAGTTTATTTTGACTTCCTATATCTCTAAAGCACCAGGAGCAGGACCAGCGAAACATGATTGCAAGTTTGTCTAAGATACCCAAGCTGAACAGAGGCGTGAAATGGCTGGCCAAAATGAGTGCTCTCATCGAAGACCCCATTGAGCTGGTTCTCCCTTTGCACCACATCGTGCTCGAGATGGTCGTATTTCAGTGCAGGGTAATCCTCCAGTGAGCTCAAGAGTTGATTGGCGCAGAACCATAACTACCGTAATTTCTTTGTCCCGTTCTATCGCTGCATTGTTTGGCCGGCGGACTTTAGATCACTGAGCCAACTGAACTGCGTTTCGTTGTCTATAACTCGGCCACCAAATCGTTCATATCTGAGGAATACCTCGTATCATTGACTGTGCATGGACTACCGGCGGACATAGGCAAGATCGGCAATCTGAAGACTATCTACAAGGTATATTAGAGTCGAGAGAACCATAGAAGGATAATAACGTTGTCATCCTTTGCAGGATATCGATGACAGAGACTTGTTGGAGGGAAAGTTGCACCTTGTATGCTACCTGGTGCGAGTGGGTAAAATGCACTCGACAGATAAGGAATCGAAGGACAAGACCAACCTGAGCAAGGTGAGGAGGCCATACGCTTGCGCCGTAATGCAGCTCACAACTTCACGGCTTCTAGACGACTCAATGCGCGGTTGCCTCCAAATGAAGTTCGTCCATTCCACTTCTGGATTGATTGACCATCTAATAAGATTATTTATTATCCTTCGTTTCACAAGCCTGCGAGATTTCGACGAAATTTACGACACCAGAGATCCCCTGGGAAATATGATTGAACATAAAATGATGATCTATACAACGCCGCAAGAGTCGAGCTTCCCAGAACTTCACGAATGTAGGGTTCTGTTCGCATGTACTTTTTCCTGCAAAACGAACTAACATCTGTCTTCTTCAGTGATCATCAAAAATTCCAACATTGTAGAAGTGCCTCAGTCGCTGGGCATCACAGTCGGCCTCAAATTGCTGTTAGGCGAATACCCCAAGCTGCTGCAGAGGGTACCCAAACTCCAGGAAGTCGGTGAGACCTTCTTCGTCTCCATCTTGAAAGCCTGTCTTCTCAATTCAAACCAATCGGTTTCTTCCAGTGGTCTCTCAGCGCTTAAACATACAACCGGGCAATTCAAGGAATGACTTCTACGTCACCATCGAGAGCGGAGAGTTCTCACAGGACAGGAAGCGGTCTGCCAAGAATGTAGAGATCATCGTTACCATCCGCGACAGCACAGGCAAGGAAATACCCGTAAGGATTTGAGCTTCCCTTTAGCGTTGGAAGCCAAAACACTCACCCTTTTATCTTGATTGATTTATTTTTATATATAATTTTGTTGGCGGCAGGATGTGCTCATTTCTGCCTCGGGCGAGAACCCAACGAAGGAGTGGAGGAGCATCGTCTACTATCACTCCAACTCGCCGCGGTGGAACGAGACCTTCAAGCTCAACGTCCACCCGAGCAAGTTCCCCGAGTATCATATACACTTTGGTAGTGTGAATTGCTTCCTTAAGAACCGTGCCCAGGACTGATAACATATGCACAGCTATCCGCCACTGCACGACGAGCGGCAAGAAGAGCGTCAAGGCGGCAGGGTCCTATTGCTTCCTGCGGCTCACAGACTTTGCCGGAACGATCGAGCGCGACGGCGAGCACATACTCACCACTTGCAGGACGCAGAAATCGGACGATCCCGTCTACTACCTTTACGGTCTGGCTCGGTTCCTCATCTTCATGCACTATCGAAGCTCACTGCCTCCTCCCCAACAACCTGTCCAGACCCTTCAAAGGTGGTTCAGCGGAAGGGCGAGTATCTGAAGATTCGTACTTCTCTCTGCTCTACTCAGCTGACTCAGCATCGTACGCTGTCTCCTCCACCTCCTCCCCCTACGCTCTTAGATGGACGTCCATTGTAACGTCACACAGCTGGCCTACTGGGGCTGCTGAACTGGGAGGCGCACAAGCACGAGCTGCCGGACATTCTCAAGAAGATCACCTTCGTCGATCAGACGGAGGTGATGAAGTTCTTGCCTCAAACCATCTACGCCATGTTCGAGATACTGCATCGCAACCCGCGCTCGGAGCTGTTCCGCTCCCTGGTGTACGATGCGCTCATCTTGGTGCTCAGCATGTTCACGGAGGACCGTTCGCAGCAATTCGTCAACTTCAGGCCAGTGCTCGACCAGATGATTCAATGCTACGAGAGAATGGTGCTCTTTCTCTCAGTGAGAAGAAGGAAGCTGAATATTCTACAAGCGTGCCGCTTATCATCCCCTTCCCTCGATATAGGACCCCGCCAAGGTCGCGTTCGATGAGAAGGAACAGTTGACTGTGTTCGCTCACGCCCATATGTACCTGACCCCTTGCATCAAGCGCTCCTTCCTGGAGATTGACAAGCCCCACGCCAAGATCGCCCCCACGCTCAAGGCACGGCCCTTGTGATTGTTTCGAACTTATGCTGACTGTTGCGGATATTCTAAACACACAGGCCCTCGAGTACACGATGAAGTTCATCATCGTGTCCAGGATCATCTACAGCAAGTATTTTCAGAAGTCGGTTGCAGACGAGGCTTCATTCAAGGCCGACCTGCAGGACTTTTTCAACCACTTCACGTCCCTCATGTCCCGTAACTCGCCAGGCCTCATCGGAGCGCAGACGCTCGCCTACAAGGTTCCTATTCGGCACGTTCTTGATTAAGGATGAACGACAGTCCCTGGTTTGCTCATGCGTGCTGTTTTTTCCTCCCACCTCTTCTTGGCGACCAGCATCTCGTGCCGTGGTTCCAGGGCATGACGCTGGTCTACAAGGAAGCCGAGCTGGCGGGGATCATCCGCGACCTGATCTCGGCGGGCACGTACAGCGACAAGAAGCAGCTCAACCAGGCCAAGCTCAACGTGCTCAAGTACATCGTCAACTCGCGCCTCTTCCTCAATGAGGGTGCGTAGTATTGAGAGCCAGCCCCCCCCTTCTACTTGTCGAAAGGCACTAGAATGACGCGGTCGTGTAGAGGCGCGCGAGATCCTCATTCCCGGTGTAACGGAGCAGCTGCGGGTATTCGTGAGAAACAGCAAAAACCCGGACGAACTAGCAGAAGTCATCAAACTTATCTGTTGGATCATCGAAGCGCTTGACAATCCCGAGGTATGTTTAGAAATAGAAAAGATATTTTGTGTAAGGGAAAAACGAACCTGGAACACGCGCCGATCAGGGAGAGACAGCAGACGTGACTAAGTATCTACTGCTGCTGGTGGACGATATTCTCACTCTGGTGGAATCGCAAGAGGGCCACCTCAAGCTGGAGGCAACCGTGTGCCTCATGGCCATCCTGTACCTCATCGACAGGGTCGACTTTAGCAAGCATATCCATTCGCTGCCCTCGGATGAGAAGCGGAGGGTAACCTTGGCATTTTCACCATCTAACCGGATGCCTCGCCCACTCGCTTACCCTCCGTTCCCTGCCGTTGTTGGCCAGGAGTACTTGCTGCGCCTGATTCAGACGCTCGAACAGCTGATCGTGCGCACGGACATCGTCCCTCGCACCTGGTTCTGCATGTGGATGTTCCATTACGCCACGATCTCGCAGGTCATCTCCATGATATGTGGTCACCTACAGACTCTGGTTCCCAAGGTATCGAGTCCCACCTTCACAAATCAGTTACGCGGCAGTGCTTAGAGGACAGCCTCATACCTCCCCTCCTCCTCCTCCTCCTCCTCCCTCCATCCTCTCTTGACGTCACCGCTCACTCCGTGTGCGCCCGTGTCAGGACGTGGATAAGACCACGCTTGACCGAGCAGTGATGACCGTCCGGCGTCGTACGAGGGACCTCCTCCAAACGCCCAGTCTGGCCGCCAGCTACTCCAACATTCGACGGTCGGGGCTGGCACGACCGGAACAGCAGACCAAGCCTGCTGTCGCGCAGCCCTCACTGCTCTCGGGTGCGCTTCAGCTCCCCTTGGTGTTGAGAATTCTCCCCGCACGGCCACCGACGCTGACCCTCGTGTGTATGTGTAATGAATGTGTCATGTGTGACAACATGTTTGCGTGCACAGTCGACGTCAATCTCTCCGTTGACGTGTGGGTGAAGCTGTTCAAACTCATGATAGCGTTCCTCACCTCGCGTGCCCTTGGCCTGGAGAATTTCTCACCCGCAAAGGCAACGCTTATCAAAGAAAGGTTGGTTTCCTTTCAACCCAATTCCCCATCTTCCCTCTCCCCCCCAATCGGTTGTAGACATCAACGTGACAATGAACGAATCGATGGATGGACGGATGGTACCGTGGGTGTTCAGGTACGGAGACCTGCGCCTGCCCGTGTGCGTCGCCCTACGCGATATGTGGAACGCCCTCGGGCAACTGCAGCTCCTCGTCATCCCGCCACTCGTCGGGCCCTTCCTCGAGCTGTTAACGGTGCGTCCACTGCATTGCAAGGAGATCCCTACCCGATAGGGTCGTTAGCTTAAATTGAAGGCGGAACCTTCATCCTATAGGTGGGTCTGAAGGACATACGGGAGACGGGGATGAACCTCTACTTCAGCATGCTAGAGAGGGAGTTCCAGAGCAGCGGCTCGTTCAAGCGGGTCGAACGCCAGACCATCGGCCTGCTCGATAAGATACTGAACGAGTACGAGGAGAAGGACCAGCAGGCCTACCTGCAGATCTTCCTGTCCTCCCTCAAACAGCGCTTCGACAACGCGCCGAATATGCAGGAGCTGGCCTCCAAGTTCATGGACGACATGAAGCAGGTAGACCCTACCCAACCCAACGAACCCCAATCCAACCCAACGAAACCCAAACCTAAAGCTGCCACCGTTACCAACACCCTTGGTTTGCTCTCTATCTAGTTGATCATGTTATTCACCGCGCTACGTACGCTTCCGCTGGGGCCGGAATACGACGACGAGCGAACCCTGGCGACGATCAAGCTAATGGAATACTTCAAGTCCACCGGCCGTCTCGAGCAGTACACCGAGTACGGACATAACAGACTTACATAACATACATGCACATACATACAAGAAGAACTGACGCCCCACCCCAAATCCCAGGTATGCATATCAGTTATGCGAGAGGCACCTCACATCGAACTACTTCGTAGAGGCCGGCTTCACGCTTCTGATGCAGGCTCAAATGCTCGACTGGTCGGACACGCTGCTGCCGGCCATCCCCTCCTGTAACCTGCCCGAGGAAACCTCGTACGAGAGGAAGGTGAGTTCTTTGGTTGTACCAGAGATTCGAACGGGGGCAGCAGGCCTTCTGAAACATGTCACTCTCCTAGGAAGCGCTGTACGGAATGGTCATTTCGTACTTTGACGCGGGTAAGTATTGGGAGAAGGCCATCGAACTCATCGAAGAGCTCCGCTACCAGTACCAGCACGTCACGTTTGAATACTCGCTCCTGGCCGATCTTCTCGTACGGCTTCCTCGGAAAAACCGCCCACACCGCTTCGCGAGCACTCATTCATTCCTTCGTGAGAACAGGAAACCGAAGCCAGGCTGTATCGTTCCATTGTAACCGGAGAACGCTTCTTCGCCGAGTACTTTCACGTGGGCTACTACGGGATGGGCTTCCCAGAGGACATACGAGTACGCCCCATCCCCGTTGTCATCTTTCGCGTAGCAAAATACTATTCTGACAACCTCGTCCTGTATATCCTGTATAGAACAAGCAGTTCATTCACCGCAGTGTTGAGTTTGAACGACTGGATACCTTCGTGTCTGGCATCACCAAGCGGTGGCCCGACGCCGTGCTTATGAAGACCACAGAGCCTCCCGGCCCGGAGGTCAAGAACGCGCCCGGCCAAAGTATATTTGCATTTGAAGAGTTCAACTCGGCTAAAACTAAAACAGAACAAAAACAAAACAAAACAAAACAAAATAACCACCACAAAAAAAAATAGATTTGCAGATTTTCGCAGTGAAATCAGCGACGCCGGAGGACATGCGAGGGGAACAGCGCACTCGAGTTGAAATCGAACAGAGCTCAAAGAAACGCAGCAAGGCCTATGAAAGTGTGAACACGTTCCTCTATGCCCGCCCCGTAGTAAGGAAGAAGAACAAGACCGACAGCGACTTCGCGGTGCGTCTTTATACACAGAAGTGACATATATATATATTATTATCAATGCATCACTATCCCATTCACGAGCGTTGTTATGAGGCATAACGCGTCCGTGAATGTTGACTCATATCGCCACATATAGAATCTATGGATCACGAACTACTATTTCGCGACGAAGGAAACGTTCCCTGGTGTGGTACGTCGGTCTGAGATCGTGGCCCAGAGCGCCATCGAACTGCCGCCCATAGACAACGCCATCAACACGATAATCGACAAGAACGCCGAGCTGGAGAAGATGATCGACACCTTCTCCACGCCCAGTGCCACCGCCAACGTGTCGCCGTTCACGATGGTCCTGAAGGGCGTTATCCAGGCGGCCGTCAATGGAGGCGTGGATATGTATGAGCAGGCCTTCCTTAACCGACAGTATGAAGCGGCAAACCCGAAGGACGCCAACAAGACCAAACTGCTGCGCAACCTTCTCGACCAGCAGGTCGAGGTTCTCGATAGAGGCCTCAAGGTGCACCAGCTGGTTGTCTCCTCGGACATGGCCGACCTGCAAGACCAGCTTGAGAGTACAATCGCCAGCTTTTTAAAGAAACTACGGAGACTTGTCTGAACAACGTATATCTCTTTCCCTCCTCTCGCAGTTGGCTTGGCTCAGATGAAGAATAAGATGTCTGTCAAGAAGGACGGGGCGGCACCGGCGGTTAACAGCCCAACCCCCACCCCCACCACCGCAGCCACTCCCACCCTACGCCCCTCTGGTGTGTTGAGACAGCCGGTGCGTGTCTCCCACGGTCTCCCCCATCCCAGCTGTGCCTTTGCGCTTAGCCTTTCTCCTGTCGGCAGCCGCCACCGGGGGTTGGCTTAAATCCTTTCCGCGCTCTCGGCACCGCTTCACCAACGCCGTCGCCGGTACCTGCATCAGCGCCGCCCCGTAGACCGCCACCTGCGCTGAGCGTGATGTCGTCAATGACGAACCTGTCGGTTTTTACCAAGAAAGCGACCAACTCCGGCTCCGAGAGCGGTTCTTCCAGTGACCGCGACGAACAGAAGCCAAAACGACTGAGCAGTGCTCTGCGGCGCAGCGTCGGAACCATGGATGAGCTCATTGTACTGTCACACCTTCCCTTTTTCCCCTTGGGTCAAGGAGTCGCTAAGATGATGTTCTCGAATCTGCTAGCAACAGCAGCAACCGAGCACGCCTGCAATCAAGTCGCCTTTGGGGAAGAACAAAGCTCTGGACGCAGCATTTAGAAATGCTCACTACTGAAGATATATTATAAATTTTAAAAAAACGTTTCGCTTCCTTTGGCTATTTACAAAGGCGCAAGGTAGGGAACGAGGATCAGACACGACCCTTATTCCCAAGAAGGGAATCATCATGCTGCTGCTTGGCGGTCTCTTCCACTTCTTGTTCCTCCTCCTTACCCTTGTTTCCATTGCCTGCCTCCTCGTCCATGATGGTGAACTTGATAGTGAGCATCTCTTGCGTCTTCCGCTCGTCTCTTGTCGTGGCGGAGGCTTCCTTCATTCGCACGGCTTCCTTCATCTTGTCCAGCCATCCCTTCTCACTGGCAGGTGTGGCACCTGCGGCCTTGGAGGACGTCGCCGTTCCCTTCACCCGACTAAGCCAGCCAGTCCCCAACGGAGGAGACGTGGTCTCCTCTGTTGCGCTTCGGTTGCCATTGCTTTCAAGCGAGAATTTCATCCTGTCCAGCCATCCCTTCTTGGGCTCGCTCGTGCCCGTTGAGTTCTCGTCCTCCTTGGCCAGCGCCCCCTTGACCCTGTCCAGCCATCCCTTCCCCTCCACTCCTGTCGCGGCTGTACCCGTCTCGTCCGCTACGCTCAGCTTGATGGGTGGCTCGGACGACGGTGCCGCCCCCGTCTGGGACGCAAACGTCTGCCTCATGCCCGCTGTATTCTCGCTATCGGATGCTTGGTTGTCAGTGCGCTTGGCGGGTTCCATGAAGGCCCTGAACCGATCAAGCATTCCCAGCTCGTGCTCCGCCTTCGCCTCCTCCTTGTCGTCAGCTTGGTCCTTGGCCCCCTTCAGCCTCTCACGTTCCTCCATCATGAAGCTTTTTTTCTCCTCAACGAACGCCGTGAAGCCCTTCATCGCCGACTGAAACGAGTACTGCCCCGAAGACCCTTGTCCCTGTCGCTCCTGCTCCTGCTCCTGTTCGTCGTCCTCATCCGCCACGATGCTCTTGCGTCCCACGAATGCGAGATCAGGCGCAAAGCTGAGGAGGGATAACCTAACGTCAAGCCCCATACGCTTGAACCCAACATGTGCGTGCGAACAAAGCAAAGGAAAGCGTGCCTTATTCTTAGCGCGGCGAGCAGCATCACCTTGGTGAAGTGGACATACTCGCCCATGATGGGCGTCAGCCTGAAGACAAATGAGAAATCCGGAACCAAGCGTGTGGAATAAGAGGGGCGGGCGCGGCAGCGTACCACCCCTTCCACTCGATGTCGGACACAAAGGTAACGATTGAGCCCGAGGCGAGGCCGGACGACTGGCTTAAGGGCGACCGGAAGGCCGCCTGTGGAAATATGGAGCTCATGGGCTCGATCAGGAATCCACAGCCCTCTGTCTCCATCCGAATCACGTGGGCTCCCGAGGGTTGCTTATCATAGTCCACGCTCCTGATTGATAGATATTAATATTATTATCATTATCATTATCATTAAGGAATTTCGAGCGCACCGCATGTAGATCACGTATGAATCACGGACATGTTTACCCGAGGTTTTGAAAACGACCATGTCCCTTTCAGTCTCGGCTACACGGATGTGTCAGAAACAATGGCGAAAGGCCGATGGACCGGTGAAGGGAAGGGAGGCAGCCAGCACTCACGCACCGATGTTCTTCTTGGTAGGGTTCAGCGCCTGTGCGAAGGAGGCGAAGGCGGGGAAGAACTTCCTCATGCTCAAGTGCAGGATCTCGTTGCTGCCGTCCAGCCTATCGAGCACCTGCACGCGGGTCAGCGTGCGGTCCCACCTAGGCCACCGGTCGGCCCGCATGAGCGTCTCGTATATATTCTTAGCGGGCGCGTCTGCAAGGGAAGAGGAACTCGATCAACGGTGAATGCGTCCAAAAACGGTTCCAACCGTACCAATGTAGACGGTTCCCTTGTAAATCTCCCTCTTCCCGTTGGTACCTTCGACATCCTTCTTGCTGAAGGTGACACCGTGTTCTTCCTGGGGATCTTGTTAGCCACAGCTATACCTTACTGCAGAAATCGAATGGAACAGCGCGCGTACTGTGACATAGCGCCAGCCGTCATCCTCGACCCCGCGAGCCATCGATCGGAGGCGATCGAAGACTCCGTCCGCATGGGTGTACTGCTCCTGATTAAGCGGGCACAGCTGGGTTGAGCACACACACACACACACACACGGCAGCGGGAGAACACCTAAAGGAGGCATAGCGGGATATTGACTCGTACCGGCATCTCCTTGAGTCCAGGCCATTGAATCCGCCGCTGGTCCTCGTCACCCACGTCGGTCACCGGACTGTCGGTACCAATGTCCATAGCGTGTGCAAAGGCCCCGCTCTCCGCGTTCTTGCTGTCGAGCCCCGGATCTGACGGCAAAGAGGAAAAGGTAGAGGAGGAGGATGATGAAGTGGACGTGGACTGCTGCGGGCTTGAGGCGTCCTCGTCGCCGAGGATGCTAGCAACCCAACTGGCCTTGCCCGTCACGTTTACCGAGCGGTCGTCGGCGTCGAGGTCCACCTCGTCGACAGCGTCCTCTTCCTCAGAGTCGTCGGGACCCAGCACGGCGATCTCTTCCTCGTCATTTTCCTGTGTGGGCTGTATGCGCAGTCCATCCTCGAGCGGGCCGCCCGAATCGCCCAAGCGATCTGCAGGTGCGCGTCAATACACATCAACGCTTAAGTAAGGATTCAGGTAATGATAGTCATCCCAACCATCAGGCAACACTAAGACGCACCGAGATCAGTGTGGATGGAGGCAACGCGAGGCAGGACGACGTGCTTTCCGTGTGCCATGTCTGCAAAGCACTTGACGACCATCACTCGGAAGTCCCTCACATCCATACGTGCAGCCAGAGGCATGAGATGCTCTTCTATCCATGTCTACAATGGAATGGGGGAGGGGCGATAAGAATATGCACAGCCATACTAGCCACAGAAGCGGGAGAGGCAAGTTACCCAGTCTTGCAAGATCTCTAGGTGATCAAAGGCCGATGCGATCTGATAGTAAGGCGCAGAGGAGAGGATGATACGGTACCCATCGACACTACGAAGTAACGAGGAGAGGCGAGTAAGACGACAACAGAGAGGACGAGAAGGAGGGGTTTTGTACCCACTGGCGGGACCCAGCATGTTTCGCATGAGCTGAAGTGAAGAGCCCAGCCGAGTCTCAGCAGCTCTACATCATCACAAACGAGCTGAGCGAAGAGAAGAAGCAAAAAATAGCAAGGGTAGGGGAGCATACCTATGGCGCTGTAGTATGAAGTGTTGGTTTCTCTTTTCCTCAAGCCAAAGGCCCTGAACGTTGAGTGATTTAGAAGGCTCAACAAAAACCATCGTGGGGCTTGAAGCGCAATTTCAAGAAGGCTTGTCAAATTTGATCCACGGCCAAGGAAACGCTAACTATGAAGCTCTTGTCGGACTAGTCCTGGGAACTGAAACTGCTTGTCTAGACGGAGACGCAAGCGACGCGTCCTGTAGCTCAGTAATCTGTTTCTAGTTGTGCGCCCTTCTTCTTTGGCGCGAGTGTCATCGAAAGTTGGCTGGTAGGAGAAAATGCCCAAGAAATGTTGAGTGCTCTTGCGGAAATAGAGTAAAAAACTTCGGAACACGGGAAAAGAGTAGTGGGAGGATCCGTATTCGGAAAGTAGGGTAGCGAACCAACGTGATATTGACAATACTCTGTCCTAAGAAGACGCTTTCTTTTCTTTCTTGGCCTTTTTAGACTTCTTTTTCTCCTTTTTAGTTTTACCCTCTTCGTGTTTGCTCTTCTTCTTCTTCTTCTTCTTCTTCTTCTTCTTGCCATCCTCCTTGGTCTCCACGCACTTCTCTGCTTCCGCTCTCTTCCGCTTCTTGTTGTTTGCTGCGCTGTCGTTGTCCTGTGATGCTTGCCTTGGTTCAACAGGCTTAACGATTTCGGAGGCGCCTGAAGCGTCTTGTACTCTTTTCTTCGCCATTTCAGCTACAGAGCGAGTAAGCCAACCATGTACGTAGAGAAATCCTGAGGAGAACTATGTACCCATCTTCATCTTGAAATAGTCTTGCATGCTCAAGGCACTGGTAGTAGTGGTCACGCCGGATATGTGATCAATCTCCTTATCCTCTTCCTCTTCCTCTTCCCCCTTCTCTTCCGGTTCTGTCTTCTTGTTCTCCTCCTCTTCCATTTCCTCGCTTTCACTCCCGACTTCCTGTGCTGTGCTCTCCTTGTCATCATCAGCCTTCGCTGTAGCGCCCTGCGGCACTCCACCAAATATGGCACTCTTGTCCTCGGACGAATAGTTGGCCAAGTCCTTGGCCCGCAGCATGCGCGAGTACCTATTTCGTCTCACTTCAGTCAACAAATTGCAGTGATAAGAGGGCCGTCGATAAAAGTACAAGACTTTTCTGGGCCTGCCCACGACGCCTTTCCGCTCCTTGGGTGTTTCCTGCTTCGTCGCAGGTGAATCTACAGAAGATTAAATTTGAAATTGGAACCTGTGAGCACGAGCAAAAGCACTTCCGTTACCTGTTTCACTTTTTCCGCCGTACGAAGCGTTGAGAGTGGCCAGGATGGATTCGTACGCAACAGAAGTACTCAGCCAATTTTTGCTGGGATTTGACGTATCGGCTCCGATTCCTTGATTATCGATCTTTTTCTTGACCTTAATGTGCTCCGTACGACCATCTTCATTTACCCCTAGACCATTGCCCTTCCAACCCATCTTCTCGAGCATTTGGAAACTGTGAAGTTCCGTAAGATCACCACCCTCATCCAGATGTCACTCACTGTACCCAAATCGACTCTTGTCCGAGGACCAGGCCAGATTTCGGTCATCACATGGTCGCTGCTCCCTGCGCGGCATTTTGGATTTTAAAGTCGTTCCTGTTGTTTTCCGGATTAAATAATACTTCTTTCAACCGCTAAGAAAAAAAAAAAGGGGCACTTTTCTTTTTCTGTTTTCGTGAGGTAAGGGTTTTGTTTTGTAGAACACTGGATCAAGGCAATCACTCCTCGCGGCCAAAGAGGCCTTCGAGGGGACTCGTATTTTGCTTCTTAGTTGGCAGTTTTAAATTCGGGTGAAGGAGTTGCGTTCTTCTCCTCTTAGAGGTTGTCTGTGCCAGATGATCTTGTTAACAAATGCTGAGTAGTATTCTTGTTCGGACCACATACTCTTGTCGTTTTCGGTTTAGTGAAGGTAAGAGGTACTCCAGCCAAAGTTAACCTGTGGTTTGTGGTTACAAGATTTTACTGCAGATCATTTACTGAACTACACGTACTCGAACACCAGGTAGTCAGGAAAATCTGTTCCGTGGCGACTCGGTGAGTATTAGACACGAGAAACTGAACACACTTACTAAACGAACCGTTAGCCACAATGGCTCCTGAGGCCTCTTGTGTAGGCTCCTCCTCGCGCAGCTTCTTAAGCGGTCTGCTACTGTGCTCTCGGCCGGTGTCGCGAGATCGCTTGAAGTCAACCATGCTTTGCGAACTCTTGCACTGTGCTACATTAATCGGTGAACTTCCCATGTCGGTCTCAATCCGCTGTAGTAGCTGTAGCCACGCGCCGCCCTCGGAAGCCCTCGACTTAGCTGTGCAGAGACATTGAGCGAAAGTTGCACTTCTCGTTATGAGTGTACCTTCCACCAGCGGTGTTTCTGCTTGTACCGTGGTCCTTGTCTTGAATAGCTGTGCCAGTGGCAGCTCGTTATGATCGGCTTCCAGGCCTTCAATGAGCCCGCTTGATGGAACGCTTTCTGGCCGCTGTTGCTCAAGAGGGCCGTTGTTGTCCACATTCTCCTTGTTGGTATCCACCGCTTCGTTCTCTTTTACTTGCGAATCATTGATTACGTGCTCGTTCTCAGGTGTCTCTGCCTCCTTTTCAGCAACTGGAGTGTCCTCAGCGTCGCTGGCCGTCGCCACATCTGTGGCTTCGTTTTCATAGCCTTCCGATTTACTCTCGCTGTAGGTTTGATTATTCTCTAGATCCCTATCTGGCAAAGGCTCAACGGTCGTGTCTGCTTGCAAGTTCGTCCCATCAAGGCAGTCGCGAGCCTCGGGTAACTCCCCCTTCATCTCGGCTATCTTTTGCAAGCTCTCGCTCTGCTCGCTTAGTCGATCGCTTTGACACGTCGAATTTGTCAGAGGACGATACCGCCCGGCTGGGACTTCATTCGAAGTGGCGTCGGTTGGCTGTCTTGACTCGGCCCAGGTTTCGACGGCTAGTTTCGCAGGGTAGCCATCTGCTCCGCTTTGAGGTTGGTCTGGCTCGTCGATGGCGGTCTTCATCAAATCGCGAAGCTCCTCTTGCAGCTGCTGAGTACAGAGCAGCTCGATTGATGGAGTGGCCTCATCACTGAGCGTCGATCCGTCAGGATTCTTAGCGGTGCTCCCCTCAGCAACTTTAATCTCGAGCACCTCTTCTGGAGAGACCTCTTGGTCAACATAGGGTTTGTTTGGCGCCTCGACTTCCGGTTCGGTTGACGTCTTATTCGACAACTCAACAGACGGCACTCCTTCAAGCAGCATCGCGATGCCTGATTGCGTTTTCGAGGCGAGTGAAGAGTCTGCGAGAGGGCTTCCTATTTCTTTGTTGAGTTGCTCAGCCAAGAGAGCTGGATCTGGTAGTTCCTCCCCCCCGGGCTGCTCTTTAGGATCGCTCACGGCAGAGGCCATATGCTCGTCGCTGCTGCAAGTAGATAGTTCTGACGAGTTGCGCTCATTATGTTGGCTGTCTTGGGCATCATGCGCAGCAAAGAGGAAAGCAGTAGAGCCGTGGCCAGGACACACCGACTGTACAGGTCCTTCCTGTATGTTGAATTCCGGTGTTGCCTATTTTGCACAGCTGAGGATAGAACTTAGTTTGTTGATGTGTCGATTTTATGTACCAGGTGGGATTCGGAGTCTGTGGGTTTGTTCTCAAGTTCGGCCTTGTTGCTGTCGGGCGGAGCCAGCGGTACCGTTGAGACAGCTGCATTGGTAGGTATGGGACGCGCCCGCAGGTTGAAGGAAGGAAGAGGGCGTTTGGGGATAAAGGGCAGCGTCGGACTGAAAAAACGCGATGTGTGGTTTGCTTCCTTCAAGAATGAGCCTTCAGCATCTGCCCGTCGCGGTTCGCTTGTGTGTGCTGCCGGGCAACCCAGCAACCCAAACGAGGGGAAGAATCGTATGGGCGCCCTCTGGGCACGCGCTACACAAGTTTCACTATCCTGCATGTTCACATTAACTGCTGCTTATGTGTGGAAATAGCCAGCCGTACCGTCACAGGGTCCGATTCATTCACGCGCTGCATGGTTGGGAGGATTGCAAGCAAAAAGGAGCGCCAAGCGAAAATCATACACCTTGTGCAGGCGCAGGCAAAGTGTATCCTTTCGGCAAGATGGTGTTCTACTTGCTTCAACCAAGCAACGCAATAGAGAGGAGGCTCTTGGCATGCGACTGAAGTTCCTTAACCGAGGTGCTACTTTTTGTCTCTACTCGCCTTGTCACCACTACTGACTGCGTGTTGCTACACGTAGACTTTTTCGCACTTAAGTCAAATGAAGCCGCGCACGATAGAACCCTTGTGCCATTTCTCTCACTACCCCCAGTCCTGGAGAACCTACAGCTCAAAAATTTTCGGTAAGCTGGTGTTACTTCGCCGTAGTAAGTACTGCGTAGCCGTCTAATGTAGAACTGAAGACTCGAGGCAGAGTCGTCAGCTTATCACCTGAAGCCGAAGCTTTCTTGGGAACTAGACAGCTTTGAAATCGCTTTGTCGTGTTTGCTCAGCTTCCCTGAACCTCTGCCCAGCTTCGATACCATCAAGCTCAAGAGTCTCGATGCCTCGAAACTCTTCCTAGATCCTCCTTACTCGAGATTCGACCGGTTACTGGAAATAGAGTGCATTGAACTTCCATGTTCTGTCGAAAAGCCGTTTGACTACTTCGACTCAGCACAATCGCTTATTGTATCCTTCAGCTCTGGCCAGAGCAAGGCCTTGCTGGCCTTTTCCGCTGACTATCCCGAAGAGTACTACTTTGTTCTTGTCTAGTTGCCCTTTAACCCTTTTACACTTACTTTTGCTTCTGTAGTGTACTCAGATTTACGGAGCCGAAGGCGGCAGGAACTGAGAGCACGCCGAATCCACCTATCTCACATGCGGAGAGCTTTAGATTGGAAACCGAAGATGAGCTGGAGCTAATAGATGTGAATCAGCCGGTCGAGAGAACAAAAGGGCGCGAGATCAACTTCCTCGACGAAGCGTGGTGCCAGCAAGAACCCTTGAATATAGACTTCACTTTACCAGATTGCTTAGGTACTGTCTGTAAGCTTAGGCCAAGCTCCATCTTAACTGTTGAATCAGGAGTTGGCCAGCTGTCTTCGGTGAGTATTCCAGAAGCAACACAGCCCGTGGTGAGCACGGTACAAGCCAGCGGGGTTACACTGCTGGATATGGAGCTTTCCGATGAATGTACCTATCGCTACGCCTCAGAGATGCCATTGTCCCTGACACAGCCGGCAGTTCTGCTACCCTATATAGAGTCTCCTGTTCTAATGTCTACAGCTCCAACTCTGGAATTTCAACCTATTCGAGCTCGTGCAATACCTACCGTGGAAGATAACAACCTCCCGCTCGGCTGTAGCAGCTCGGAGGAGATGAAGGCGTTGATAGAGAAGTTATGGAGTGAGCAAACGCGATTCTTGGACGCCACCGTGCAAAGCGTCGCGGTACCTGTGATCAAGGATACGCTGGTTGCAAGTCTTCGCCTTGAATCTTGCTATTTCCGACGTACTCACAACGATATCTATACTAGGCTACCCAATCTGACTATGTGGATGCGGCTCTGCAAAGGATTGTCTGCACCAAACCCATCGAGGTCATTGAACTCCGCCTTCCACCTCTCTGGGACATGAGCCGACGCGCTGCTCTGTACTCAATACTGGAAGCGCCGTCAGTAAACCCTCGCGCAAGTGAGACCAAGAGCACACATACGTTGGAAAATTTCGAACTCGAGCAGTTACCCAAAGGTATGATTTCTCCCATTTAAGAGTCTTACTTCATATTAACCCTCCGCAGTTTGGACAGATGAGCCTATTCTTGTCACCAATCTCATCTTCCTCGACGATGAACAGTTCTCCAACTTCGGAGAGGTGCTTGCCCCATTACCTTTTTTTTATGTGTGTTCTTATCTGAGAGTTTTTCAGGACATGTTGTTTATACGTCAAGCTAAAAAGGACAGCTACATCGATGACCATGCAGACATTACCGGTACGCATGGTAGGAAATAGGAACGTGTGACACCCGCCTAAGAAGTGCTATTGGTTTAGGTTTAGTCTGCAAGTATCTCTCGATGGCGGACTCTTTACCTCCAGTCGCTCAATTCAATGCTCTCATGCATGATAACCAAGCTCAGTTCCAGGCAAGTTGTGGTAATGTAGTTTGCCGGGCTCCGTTAACTGTTCGGTAATTCTTCACAGGTGCCTCAAACCGACTCCGTTCCTAGGATGGAACTTGAGCAGGGTTCTTATCGACGACAGATTGCGAAAAGAACCGCTTTCTCATCAGTTTCGGTACTTAAGAGGTCTTCAACTCGATCACTCGACTAAACCACATACTGCGTAGGAGAGCATAGACGACTTTATGAGAACGAGGGGAATGGGTATGACAAACATGAGCACTGGCTTGCAGCCTTCCTCACTGGTGGTTAAGTTATCCCAGATATTCGTCGTTCTGTGACCGATATGTGGGCACAGCAATATTCTATCGCAGTTCCCCGCAGTGCTCCTTTTCTTGACTACCAGGTATTATAATATTATCTCTGTATCTTAACTATTATTGCTCGCTTAGTCTCCACGCTTCAGATTACTCTGGCCGATCAGATTCGAGCCCACAACAGCCTGCTCCTTCTGCCTCAAACTCTTCCCTTCTATCCTGTTGCTGGGCTGCTGGCCTTCAACTACCTTTCGTTTGATGGCATCAAAGTCCTGTGGCTGACGTGCTCTAATAGCTGCCTCCAAAACGCCTTCCAGTACTTCAGCTCTCTTATGCGAGCTCATAGCTCCTACTCCGTTCTGCGCACCTCCGATCTCGCTACAGCTGACGCTCGCGATTGCGCGTTTATTTTCGCCGACGCTCGGACATTCATGGTCGACTATGCAGCACATGGGTAAATACTTAATCATTTACTTAGGATAGGAAGAGAAATTAACGACATTACAAAGCAGCCACTTCTTCGAAAAGCTTTCCTGCGTATTCTTCGATTGTACCGGCGAGACTACAACCCTTGATGTTTACCGAACCATTACACAAGGAACATCCGGGCCATTTTCAACTTCTAAGCGCGTCGCTTTGTCCTACTCGCCTATCATCGAGGCGAAGGAAATGGCAGCCTTCATAGAGACCCTATCGTTGGAGCAAATGGTGTGCCGTACGCTAAGCGACACCGACGTTGCTCCTCATCTATTAACGCAGCATATTTGGCAAGTAGCGCCGCCAGGTACTGCTTCACTAAATCATACATATAGCATCCAACACTCTAGCACAGATTCCGTTCTGAGTGTGATGCAGACCGGGTCGCATAGCAAACAGGCTCTCTGCTCTGCTCTTGGGACGAATGGTCAGCAAATCGCTGATATTGTCGACACCACTCTTGAAACGCTTAAAACCAGTGGCATTTTGTTTGCTCGTGACAAAATGCAAGCTTCCTTGGTTCCCAACAGAACCTGTCCACGTACCTAGATCCCAAACGGCTGAACAATTCGAGTTTGACATGTTGAACTAATGCAGAAGAGCTGTGTGAGTTTGTTGGGGAGATTGAAATACTGGCTGGCGAAGTAGAAGCGGGTCTTCAGATGGATCATCCTGGCTTAAGCAAGTTGTGCATCGCCCTTCAAGAGGCCAAACGCGAAGCACATCTACAGAAAAGGCCGTTTAAGGTATTCACGCTGAACCACTGTGAACAATATTGCCGACCTGTTTTGACCAATAAGCAGGCGATTATCCTCGTCGATGACTCTCATATCATTCCGAGTATGATTCAGACAATTAAGGATGCTTCCGTGGCTATACCTTGCGTCATAGGAGGAAGGGACAGTCGGTAAGTAAGAACTCAAACACTACTTTTCCGGAGATTCACACGCTATGTAGATGCAATTGTTGGATCTCTGCCAAGTCAGCTATTGGAAGCGACCTGCCTTGGGAAGCGTTCACCTCGGTTATCGATTACGGCTGCATGTCTACTTTCATCAAGCCGCTAGAGCTGCAGGCTTTGGTGTCATCTCAGAGTATTTCACTAACACACATCGTGCCTCTGTGGAATGCGGATGACTTGAACAACGACATGCTCGGTGCTTGTGTTCATGCTCTAAGGTGGCGCCAAGGTTGAACCAAGATATATTTCATAATTACGCTATCTACCCCTACAGGGAACATTTCCACGGTCAGCGGAGTACTGCAAACGAGAAAGCTACATCACCTATTGCACTGTGTGATCTGGAAACTCGTGGTTGGCCAGAAGATATGCTGCGGGGTAAGAAAGGACTGAAATCTCAAAACGTTTCTCACCCTGGCATACCAGACTTGCTATGCGTCGCTTCTGCGACTACACAGGCTGATGCGCTCGTAGAACTCAAGCCTGTAACGCTAGTGGCTAATATGGCTTTCCTGCGTAATCATTCTCTTGTGAGATGTCTTGAGGAACATCATGTCACGCTCATCGAGCGGAGCCTTCGTACCCCGATCGATCTTATCCTCGACGACAAGATGTGCATGGTCATCCGGCCCGCTACAGAGCTGTCATCGGTGACTTCCATGAAGAGTCTGATAAGCAGCATTCAAGCGTTGATCTGCTTCGAAAAATGCTGGCTGGTCTTTTACTACGATCCGGCTGCGGCGAGGTATAGTTTCTTTATACTGTAACTGTTAACCCAATATCTCATCCTTTCTTGGTAGTACCGAGTTTACTACGGAGATGTGCACTTCCCTAAGACAAGCAACTGCTCTTGTCGCTCGGTCAACCCCTGAAGTCTTTATCCGATACGCCTTCTGTGAGGAAGACACTGCATCTTTAGTCCGAGTTGCTATTGATGATGCGGCGAGCACTAACGAGGCCTGGGGGAAGGTAGCAAAAAAATCTTCTACTTATGTACTGGCCTTACTCTATTTAGCAGTCGTTCGCCCAATGGAACAATCGCGAGAGTTGGTTGCTTCCCGAGGAGACTGGGGTATCAGAATGCGTTCTGAATGCGTTACAGTAATCATTAACTACTCTTGTCACAGCATGAGACCTTCCTGTCTCGCTTTCCTATGATGACTCCGTTCACGGCGCAGCTTGCCCTTGCTGCTTCCCCCCTTCGAGTTTTCATGACCTTGCCACGGGAGGACCGTATCACTAGCAACCCCTACATCTCGCCAGTTGTTTTGGTACCCTCATTCCCTTCTTCTGCTCGCTTTCTCACCATCCAACTATTCTTGGGTCAGGAGCGGTTCCATCATTTTGTCAATTCCGACTTCAGGCAGCGCGAGACCTCTGTGAAAAGAAAGACGGATGCCTCCGGCCATACATTGCCACCGCCAACACTTCGAGATGGTCTCGCGACAAAGCGACCACGAGTTTCCGAAACCACGGCCTGTTCCAGCTGTGGGAGGGGCGGTCACTCCGCTTGGGAGTGCTATAGTGCCAACAATACGGACGGGCGACGCCCTTACCACACAGCGGGACGGAAGAGAAAGCAGACCTCCGCCCAGACGACCCGCCCAACTGGTGGTACCCGCGGAACCTCTTCTGCCCATCGGGGTAAACGTGCTAGAAAGGTGGGCGCTACAGTGTAGTAATGGTGTTGAAGAATTTAAGAATTAGGCATGTTAAACTCGAGCGACGTGAGGAATAATCCTGGATTTGGATTCGCAACCGCGAAAGGACTTAGTTTAGTGACCTTTTGGCCAGGAATTTCTTTTCTATGAAGATGATGAAGGGGGCAAAGAGGCGTCCCCTGAGTACTGAGTTCACTCGAGGAGAGATTACTCATAACAGCTCTGACGCACCGGAACGAACAACTCCTCAGCAGGGTCTTCTGGGAAAGGTAGCAAGCTTTCGAAACCTCACTAGGATGGTACCAATCCAGTTACCCTCCTGCCTCGTTAGTTGTGTTCCCACTTAAACTGGAACAGAAAAACAAACCCAGATTTTCTACTGGTAGTTTGGGAAGGAAATCAAAGAAGACAAGCAAGGAACACTTATCTTCGAACGATTTGGTCTCGTCCTCTTCTTTATTAAGCATGCCCTCTTCTACTCCACCTGCGTTAAGCCGACAAGCTTCGCGTTCAAAGCAATCCTCATCTGCTGTATCTCCTCCTGTCTCCAGCTCTGGCCAACCTGCCCCAGAAAGCTTCCCTCCCGTCCTGCCCAAAGATATTCGAGGCGATATTCAGAAATTCCAACTGGAAGGGTATGCTCGCAAATACTTCAACACGCGTAAGAAGGGTATCTTCAAGAGGCAGACCCCCATAAAAGAACTTCTCACTTTCCAGAAGGTATTTCCAAGCTGCTTTGGGTGTTCTCGACGTCAGGCTTAACCCGAAAAATTGCAGAAGGATATGACTTCGCCTCTACTGGACCTTAAGAACAAGCCTGAACTCTGCAACACCGCCATTAGAATGTTTCAACATATCCTTTCTACAGCCCAATATTGTGTGATTTCTTCTAACACTACCCTCTATTTTTTTTAACGCCTACTACTTCCTTAACTGTTTTGTACTTATCCTCACCTACCAAGGCCTTAAGAAAGCTCTTAAGTCGTCTGAAGAGATCAGCATAGCTAAGGATCTGCTTCAGGAAGCATTGCGAGAGGGACAGATACGAGACGAGATCTACTGTCAAATCTGCAAACAGACTTCAAACACGCCATCCACGTACTTGACCACTACGCTCGTTCTACAGACAGTCACTTATACCAGTTGTTATGCAGAGATGTACTATACAAAGGGTGGGAATTGATGACCATGTGCTGCGTGACGTTTCCTCCAACCCGCAATTTTGAAGAGTGGCTACGCAAGTTTCTGTGGGAGCGTACGAAGCAACCTGACTCCCGACAGGCGGCCTACGCCTCGTTCTGCATCAGAAAGCTAGATATTATTTGCGAATCCCCACCAAGCGCCCGATTGCCATCCAACTACGAGATCGAGCTCATCAGAGTGAGTGCTCTTCCCCACTGGCCCATCGCATTTTCCTGATGTCCTCCACCAATAGGAAGCCCCTTTCTGTGGGTCGCCCTTTGGATTGACGTTGGAGGAGATCATGCACACCCAAAAAGAAAAAGGTGTAGATTGCGACGTCCCTGAGATACTCGTCGCCCTTATTGAGGGGATACTGAGACTCAACGGCCTCCACACCTTAGGCATCTTCCGGTAGGAGACCACTCTTCAACCCGGCCCCATCTGCCTTATACTCGGAAATTGGCAGGGTTAAAGGAGATGTCAAGCGGATGTATGATCTCAAGGTCGAGCTTGAGTGCTGCAGATATTCCCTGGAGACTGTTAATCCTCACGATCTGGCCAACCTATTGAAAATATGGCTTCGGGAACTCGCGGAGCCTCTCATTCCTTTCGAACTTCAGTACCTCACCAATCCAATTTCCACCGTTTCCCTCTAGTTAATCTTGGGATGATTTAGGCCCAAGTGCCTTGCTGCCGCCGACAACGTGCGACAGGTGTTGCAAATTGTAAATAATAAGCTTCCTCCCCTCAACAAGAAGATCCTGCGCTACCTTGTAGACTTCCTTCGCTCCTTCTCCGACCCAGCTGCCGAGGCCAAGACGAAGATGAATGCAGCCAACCTGGCCACCATCTTTGCCCCCAACCTGCTCAGGGCTCCCGATAACCAGGTATTCCAGGCTTCTGCCAACACAGCTGATCCTCTCTCAAGCTCCAAAATTGATGCCCCATTTAGGTTTCTCTGGAGAATGCAAGGCTGGAGCAGGAGTTCGTGCGTGTTCTGCTAGTGCACTGGACGTGACGTGAAGTCATCATGTGCCAAATTCTAAGAACAAGAAATCGCACGAGAAAAACACATTAATTATTGTGTGGGGCAAACAAAAACGTAACGTTTGGATTTTATGTCGCGGCCAAGTCAGAGGAGCCAACGCCATGCCAGGCACAAACGGCCGTTCGAGATGCTTATTGCCCTTCAGCCATTCACTGGGGTTCTTAGTCCTGTAGTAGTGCGATTTCAAGCGGTGCACGATAGATTGGAAAATGATCGCAGTATAGGAGGCGTATGGCGAGAGGTTTGGTACGGCAACTCGAGCCCCTCGAGACGAGTCATCCCACGCGCCTCCACCGCACTGGGATTGTTTTATAATCGGGGCGCGATGTACTCGCTCCTTCATCAAACAGTAGAGCACAAGCTCGGCCAAGCGGTCTCTTCTTTCTTTTGCCTGCGCTATCTTGAGCGCGCCACCGCAGATCGCGCCGATTACAAGCATACGAAAGAGGCCTTCGAGGAGGGCGACATCTTTTCACGCCCAGGCCTCTACGCCGGCTACCTCGTGGTCAAGTGCACTGCGCACGCCGCCACCTACCTTTTGTCCCACCCCTTCTCCATCCTCCGCACTGTGGTCATGCTACGCGGCGACATTCCCCTTATCGAGTCTGGCTTCTGGGGCAACGTCCACTACGCGAGCCCCTTGCACAAGAGCGGCCTCTACCTAAGCAGCCTGGGCGCCCACATGGTCCAAGGCCTGGCCGAGGTCTGCCTCACCGACTTCGGACTCCGCGCCCTGCGCCACGTCTTCCGCGACTTCTTCAAACGGCAGCAGCGCGCCTCCGGTGCCAACTGTCGCCGCGGCGATCCACTCCCTGGTACGCACATGGAGCGCCTCCGAGCCAAACTCAACTACGCGGCCGCCGTGAGCGCGGTGCAGACGGGCGTCTCGTTCACCGTCCACACGCTCCTGTTCCCGCTCCTCACCGTGCGGTCGAGGCTCGAGGCCCAGGGAGGAACGGACGACGATCCCATAGCTGCGCTGCGACATCTCGGTTTCGGCGACTGCGTGCGGTCCATCTGGGCGAACGAGGGCCTGGCGGGCTTCTACCGCGGCTTCGGCGCGCATGTGCTGGCCCTAGTCGGCAACACTCTGTGGATCGGCCTCATCTACGGACTCACCGAGGTCTATATTAAACTCGACGTGGACCAGGAAGACGACTAAGAACCTTAAGGTTACTCAACAAAGTTTTCCGCCATATTAACTCATCCTCTCTTTCTCTTTTTCCCCTATCCTGTACATGCGGTTTCTTGTGCGCCCACCGTGTCATAGAAGCGGTGATCCGCGGTTGAGTTGTCATTAACCCTTATGGGTCGTGGGCGTCGTCTGCGGCGGCCAGGCGCAGGACACGAACGTAGGTGTCGGCCAGCTCGTTGATAGCAGTTGAGGACATCGTGTTGGTGGGATAACTGAATAGGATCCGCAGCTCCCCGTGGAAGGTGACGGTGGATATGGAGACGAACGGGAAGGAGGTTGATGCGGACACCCCCACCACGGCATCCACCAGCTTGGGGCTGTCTGCCTTAAACGACTGCAGGATTTCCGAGAAGGGCCCTGGCTGTGTCATCTCGTCGAGAGAGCCCACGTTGCTCATGCTGAAGATGGGACATGGGTAGGGCGTCTTGAAGCGTCGCGAGTGATACGCTGAGAAGGAGGCCAGGTACTGCGCGAAGATGATGTTGGTGAGGTGCTCGCCTCTCTTCATGGCGCTGTTCATCCTCTGCCGCACCGCCTGGCACTGCTCGCGGAAGTAGGCGAGGAAGGACGCGCGGGACGACTTGTCCTCCTTCTCCGGAGGCATAAGAGCGGGGTCGGTCTGCAGGCACACATCAATGCCGGTCAGAAACTGGCCTAAGGCGGTGGGCGCGACCGGATCAGCCGCCTTCGCTTGTCGCATGGCCATTTGCATGCGAAGATCTACCACGATCATGCCCCATACGTTGGCCCTCCTCTGTGTGCCGGCCCCAAACAAAGCCTCAGCCTTTCTTTTCTTTTCTTTTCTTTTCTTTTCTTTTCTTTTCTTTTCTCAGAAGGAGGAGGAAGGACTCTGTACCCGGAGGGCCGCTGCGGTGCTGGCCAAGAAGGCTGCAGCGGACAGCTGGATGCCGACAGTGGCTCCGAACTTCTTTCCGTTCTTGCGCAGCCGCTCCGTTTCTTCCTTTGTCAGCCTCCGCTCGATGATGCCGGATTCCCACAAGGGGAACTTGGCGGGGCTCAGAGGCGTGGGTACGTTGTTGTGCGTGTGGGGAAGGGCGCGAACGCGGTCGAACAGGAAAAAGCGATGCATATTCAGGAAGAGCCACAGGTGCCGCAGGAACAGCACAGGTTTGGGCATCCACGACGGCAGCATCACGTCCTCCACTGGGGGCGGTATAGCCGCACTCTGGGCAGGAAAGGATTCTACCTGTTCGGGGCCTTTGCCGCCTTCCTGGATCTTGCGATACGCGGCCAACAACTCCGCCGCGAACATGGCTACGCTCCTCCCGTCCATCAACTCGTGGGCAACCGCCATCAGCAGCCTGCAGGCAGACTCCATAGTCAGGACCCAAGTAGATAGCCACAGCACAGCACAGCACAGCACAGCACAGCACAGCACAGCACAGCACAGCACAGCACAGCACAGAGGGCCGAGGGATGATGTACCTGGAGGTGACTGCGCTCGGCTTTGAGGGGCCGTCGGCCTCAGGTTGATGGACGTCCTGCGGCTGTATGAGCGCGACTCGGATCAGCAGGGAGGAATCCTGGAATCCTGTGTTGAGCTCCTCCATGAGGAGACGGCGGTCCTCTTCGCGCTCAGCTTCTTCCGCCTTGGCTTCCTCGTCTGCCGTTTCAATCACACGCAGGGGTATCGGTGGTGGGTCGCTTAACTTGCGGAATGAAGGGTATCCCATCGATTTGTCGATGGTAGACTGCAGTAGGTTGTGTCTACAGCATGTGAGCGAAAACGGCGCAGACTTGTGGAGACAACATTGCCCGCATACCTCGTTTGCACTGTCCGGAGGGCGTCACGAAGGACCTCCGGGTTCAGCCTCTCCTGGTGGACCGGACGGGGAAAAAACGTAAGGGCATGGTTTACAGAAGGCCACGCAGCGCATCGTACCTGGAAGCGTTGGACAAAAGCCATGTTATGGTGGCCGTTCTCCCTTCGTAGGTGGTGCATAACATTTTCAAAAGCGCCAAAACCTCTGCCCTCTGAAGGCCGTCACCGTAGAAAAATGAGCTGGGGTGGAGGGGGAAAACCTCCGCGTAACACATGCATACCTTTCCGATTGACTGTCGCCACCCTCCTTCTCCACCACACAATGGTGGCAACCAGAATGACGCAAGAAAATAGTGGTACAAGCAGGGACATGAGGTCAAGTCAAACAGCGTAATTGCGAGTTTCTTTTTTGTTCTGAACTTCTTCTTCTTTGTCAGAATTGGCGGGCTTCCAACGCATTTTTGGCCAATGGGCGGTGGAAGGTTGTAAAAGTAAATCTTTGTTCTCATTTGTACATAGTCGGGGTGGATGCTAGCCAACAGGCAATTACATCATCTCGCTGGGGGGCCGGCGTCGGCGGCTCGAGGGCAACATGTGTCCCATCTTCCTCATCCTCTGTACAAGCCCAGCGTCGGGCGAGGCGGCCTGCTGTCCCTTAGACGATTTCTTGTTCTCCTTCTTGGCCTTCCTGCTTTCCTTCTTGCCGGCAAATAAGGGCGAGGCGGGCGAAGGTGGCTCCTCTGTTAGGCTGGACGGCAAAACCAGTGCAGGCATCGATTGTCTCGAGCCCGGTCGCAACATGTCGTCGAGCTCAGGAGGGCACGGGTGAGTGGCAGACATGGAGCGTTCCTCGCGGCCCACAACCAGCATGCGGGGAGTCAGGCTGTCCCCACCGGCTTTTCGCTTCAGCTCTGTGCGCAGGGTCTCGCGCTCGGCGTTCGCCTCGAGCTTGGCTGGTGGATCTACGGAATCAGATGAGCGATAGAGAATCATCCCTTCGGCGCTCCGTATCGGCGCTGCGGGATCAAGCTTGATGCTAGTTGCAATGTAACGTGAGAAGGTGACTTCCGCAACTTTTGCCCGAAAGGAGGTCGCGTACAAGCTCTGGCTGCCGGAATGCGCAGTGCGGGTGGGAGAGTCCCTCGGGGTCTGCGGCAGCGACAGAACAGCCCGACTGTGAATTAGTTTCGTGGTTAGTTAGCCACATTTGATAACACTTTGGAGAGAAGGTTAAACTACCTGGCAAGCGGCATGGCAGGCATAGTCATGCTAATGCTAGGGTAGTCCGTTTCTGTGCAGCCATCCTCGCTCGCCACTGCGTCATTAGCGGATTCGCGTCGCTTGGCCTTCCTGTCCGATCTTGCTTGATTGTGCTCCTTCACGGATTCGCTACTGAATTCCCAGTTCGAACGCTTGGGCTTCTTCACCGATCGCTTGGTCTCTTTGGATTTCTTTCGCTCTTTCGTGCCGTCCTCTTTCGTCCTCTTAATCCCCTCGGGTAGGTCTTTCTCCTTTTTCTTCTTTTTCCCTTTCTTTTTCTTTATCTTCTTGGTCGCCTGTTTGTCCTGTGTATCCGTCCCTTCTGCCGTGTGCTCCTTTACCACTTCGTAGGCAGCAGTCACTTCGCGAGCGTCGGGCAGCGTCTCTAAGGGTTGCGCGTCTCCTGAGGAACCGCTCACTGCTTGTGTGGGTTTCGTTTCTTCCGCTTTGTCCTCTTGGCCTTGGTCCGCTTCGGGTGTCGAGGAGTTTTCCCGTCCTTTCACTGGTGAAGTATCTCGGCCGTCTTTTGATGATTGAGCGTCCACTCTGTCCCTCACTTCACTTGTAGCTGCTAATTCCGTGTCTTCCCGCCCATCCTCGGTTTCCGTTAACAGTTCACGCAGGGGGATTTGCTTGACGTCGCTCAAGTGTTTGGGTTCACTGGCCTCTGTTCTTTCCACTGCGCCCTGCGCACGGGCGGGAGTGGGGACGGGCAACAGGAGCGCCTTGAGCTCGTCTCTAAAATTGGCGTCCTCGCGTACGAGCTTGAGTATCATGCCCTTCAGCTCCTCCGCAGTGAGTTGCATCTGCGCAGAGTTGCTGCGGAGTAACTGCTAATCATCTGGTTAGATCGGCCCTCATATTGGAGTTGCTTATAAAAGGTGCGCACCGGTTGGACGCCTTCGGGAGCCAGGGCGTCCCGGATGCTGTGCAAGGGGCAGTCCCTGGTGAAGAACTTCTTCTCATACTTCAGTCGAATGTACTTTTCTCGCTCGCTTTGCGTGGCCGTCCGTGGGGATGGCTTTTTGATCCCTTCGACCGTGCGCCCTTCCCACCACTCATTCACCTTCAGATTCCCGTGCTGCTTCAAATACTGCGTAGAGATCAACCACCAGTCCACGATGAGTTCATGCAATTCGCCTCACTAGTATCCGCTTACCTCTACGTCCTTGGGCTCCCAGTGATTTAGCTTGATTGACCGCACTTGCGATGTCGTCGAACCCAATCGTCGATGTACGGCTGCACAGTCGATGCAGATAAACGCGCCTAGGTCCATCAACACCCACTCTGGATCTGCGAGACAGGTCTCAGTGTGATATTTTATTTTATTTTATTTTATTTTATTTTATTTTATTTTTCCCATCCTGAAGCAGAAAACCGCACCATTGGCGTTGCAATCCGCGCATACCATATTACAGTTCTCCGTTCGTAGATTAAGCACTGTTGCGCGGTTCGACTTGTAATCTGACCAGGATCCATCCTAGGTTTCACATCAGTAACTACGTCATCCAATCACAGTCGGTTGCATGTCAGACGAGACGAATCTTACGGATTCGCTGGTGTCGATCCCGTTTCGAGGGAGCATGTGTCTCTTCGATAGAGCCGAGCAAACACGCTTAATTGCTGATGTCCATGAGTCCAAGGCCTCTCTACTGCACACGTCAAAAGCATAGTTCTTGTCCATCGTGATCAGCTCGAACCCGTGTCTTGATGGTGATCAACGTACATCAATGTCGCATCGTCTCCAGTTTCAAAGAGGAAGAAGAGGAAGTACCGGTTGGTCATATCGAGAGGCTTCACAGAGGCAAAGACGAGATCTATCATCAGCGAGCAGAAGGAGTCGTGTGGTGTACGAAAGCCGTAGAGATGTGTGGTGTTGAGGACCATCCACTTTCTCTTCCACCTACCGCGATTGTTCCGCTTCAGCATGTACCCCTCCATCACCATGTTGGAGGGCGACAGGCCCAGACTTGCCTAAAGGTCGATCACCAAACGAAACACCAAAAATTACTAACCTACTGCCACCCCATCACTTTCATTCACCATACTCGAGCAATTTCCACGTGGTTGTTGGCTACTCGTATAGTGGGATATACGGGGTCGGTGTTCCTCCGCATGAACCATCGACCGCTGAAGGATCCGCTGAAGGATATCGGGGCTGTAGTATACAGCGTCAACGAGAATACCCGAGCCATGCTGGATTTAGGGAGACTGTACAGTTCGTTGGTGTATCTAGACGAGGAGATGGACTGGGGCTGGAATCTATGAGCGCATCGGGCAGAGGCACATCTAGTCGCTCGTTGTCCGCAGGATCTGAGGCCGATGAGTGGGCTTTTATGATGGAAATTCCATAAGAATGCTCTTACCCGACATAGAAGTGCTGACTGGTGGTGGTGGCCGGGTCTTGGCCGGATAGTCAAACGGCAAAGGGCTGTACAAGGACTGATTGGGCGCATTGTTCCCTGTAAGACAGAAGGACTCGACAGTTAGCTTTGCAGGTAATGGCGAAACCATACAAGTAGATGATACCTGAAGAGGGCAAGTGGCTGAGAAATTCGGAATAGCTGAGATCTTCCCGCGGGGAGTAGGCTCTAGTTCTTGAGAAGCTGGTCCGTCTTGGGAAGGAGAGAAAAAAGTCAGTGCCTGGCATGCCTCGCTTCAGAAGCGTCCTCTTACCGTGGGCTCGCTGATGGCACAGACAGCCCGTGCATGCCAATATTTGCCGCAACGGTGTCTATGGTAAGGGACCTGTCTCGGACACAGCTCGAATCTCCCGCATCGCTCATGTTTGCCGCATCAGCAGCCGCAGAAGACAAAGATAATCCCAGGGAAGCTCCCGACACCCTCTCTCGTCGACCTGTCTGAGTTTGTTAAATTGGGAGGGACCGAAATATCGTCCCCAAAACCAATTACCCGAGTTGTCCCTCTTGGCTGGAGGCCTTCGCGGGCTTGAGCTCGCGGAGGAGGCGCGAAAGGGCTTATGTTTTCGAGCCTTGCCGCCGCCTCCGTTGTCTGAATCCTCGCCGACACCCAAGGCGCTCTTGGCAGAATGGGGCGCCGATGCGCTGTGCTGGAGTGGGTGGCGCCGAGTCGTTTTCGATTCTCTGGTGAAGAGAGTTTGTGAATCCGTGGCCTCGCTTTCGGCATCGAGCTCTGATTCCTTCTCTTTGTCCCGCTCCTTGTCCCTCTGCCCAAGAACGCGAGAGAGTCGCAAGCTTCCTGCCATACGCTTGTTGGTGGACGGAGATTGTGGCGAGAAGGAAGAAAAAGTGAAGAGCGCTGTCATATTCGAGATGGAATTCCTGAAGCGTGAGTTCTCAAGAGGAGGGTCGGAAAGAGAACTGGATGGCGTTTCGAGTGACGGCTTAAGACTATCAGACGAGGGGGCTCTCCGCTTAAGGCCGGGCGAGTAGCCGTTCGGCAGGCCCACATCACATAGCGTCATCGAGCCATCGTCCGATTTGGACATAAAACTGCTTTCACGAGGTGAGGGCTCAGGTGACGAGATATCGGGATTGTCGCTCATAGCCCCAGAGCGAGATTTCCTGTTCTATTGTTCAGAACAGATGCGGTCGAAAATGAAAAATTAGCTTACCTATGGGAATGCGGCGCCAACATCGAATTCGATGATTTCCGTTCGCTTACTGTGGCATTTTGTTATTACTACTCCAGAAATTATGTAGCATGGCAATACTTACCATACAAGCTGCTGTATCTGCGAAGTATGGAGAGTCGTCGCTTGCGAGTGTAAGCAGGGCGTTTGATATCATCTCCCGATTTGGTTCCATTTGCTTCCCAGCCATCATCCTTACCGTCTCCACGCCTCTCCTTTTTCTTTTTGTCTTTCTCCCGCTTTTTGGCTTCTTTTTCGCTTTGCCTCCTCTGGGTTTTACTTGCCTTCTTATGAGCCTGATGATCGCTGTTCACTATGTTATTTATATCCTCCGAAGTGCCAGACGACTTAAGACTCTGGATGCTGCTGGCTTCCTCTACTTTGTTCTTCCTTCTACCCCAGCCCCTCTTCTTGGATGGCTCGCCGGTTCTGCCGGTCATCAGCTGCATCAATTCGCTGTATCTTTCATTAGCTCATACGAATACGCCCATAGCCGGATTAAGGTCATGAACCTTTCCAGAGAATCCTCGCGCTCCACAGCGGGACGGAAAGGAGAGTGGTAAATGGTAAGCTGGTCCTTATCTTTCCGGTCCGTTTCGCGCCTTGTTTCCCGGAGTGTAAGTCCTTACTGTTGCTAATACAGCAGTCGAACGTACTTGATAATGCTCGGGTGCAAGAGCTGCAATGACCTTGACTTTTCTGACAAGAATATTGGGGGTAGTCTTTTGGATTTTGTTGCTTCCGGGAAGTTTGAGATGCTGAGACCAGACCTTCTCGCCGATGCGGAGCTGAGTGAGCCATCTTGAGGTGCTTTCTCCAGAGTATCCGGTGAGGATTTCGCCGTTTCAGACTTCGGGAGGTGTAAAGGCAAGATGGCTATAGAGCTACTCTTCTTGTTTGACCCAAGGAAAGGGGGCGTCTCACCATTAGATTTTCCCCTGTGGGTTCCTTTCTTTGTGGCGGTGGGAGAATCTTCGTCATTTGATGGTTGCCGTTTTGAGGAAGAGAGTAAGTCCATTGGATCGCCCGCCCGTCGGGAATAGAATTACAACTTCTTTGGGATCTCTGTCCTCTCTCCAATCATCGTTTTTACTTCCTTGGGTTTGCAAGAAAGCAGGTTCTCTACACCACAACAATACCTTGGTCTCGTACCCATGAGCAACGGATTTGCCTGATAAGAGCAAAACTCGAAAAAAGGATAAATGTACCATACATAGTACGTAACGAACTCTAGAAATTCGTCTTAACTAACCTGCAAGACCTGCAACAAGATACTGCGATTGGATGGGCTGGGGAGAGGGCTGTAGTAAGATTGGTAAGCTCAAACATCAAAATGTAAGCCAACCATTGGGCCATCTTTCCCATAGGAGGCGCTGAACATGATCGCGGCCAACCCGAGGTGCGCCCCTAAGCTGAGACCGAAGCCCTTGTCCGTATCCCACTTGACCTTTGTCATCAAAGGGAAAGCGGCTGAGGGCCACGACTCGACTCCCACCGCCATATTGGACTTGAAACTAAAGGCGTTCACCGTATAGCGGGCAGAGGCGAACACTGTCTCGGAGAGCGGAATTGTGTAGGTGGTCTTGATTCGTCCCAGGTGGTTGTACGCGGCTGTAACTTGAGTGGCGGCAAACTTGCCACCCTCTTCCTTGCGGATAGTGTATCGTGCGCCCACAGACCCTTAGCCGCAGCAACGGTGAGCATTACCCTAGAAACATCTAGCTTTGCAGCTCAAAGCATGAAGGGAACATACATCCAAGGCGTTTCTTGTCCTTGAACGCATAGCCCACCTCTCCGCCTATAGAGAGTCGCTGAGTAAGGCTATGAAGGTGGCTAATACAGATACGATCTCGCTCTGAGCTCCAACTGAGCTTGGAGGTAAATTTCTCCCCGTTGAAGGACAACGACGACATCAACTAGATGCGGAAAAAGCTGGAAGTGAGCTATCTATTGCTACAGATACATGGATGAGAAGGAGAATGCACCATCGACTTCCCTGGGTCCATCGAGGTGAGAATCATGTGCTGAGTATTCCAATGCCTATTAAATTTATGCGTGTACATCCCCTGCACCATGCCGTCGAAAGTGGCCTCGGCAGCAAGCATGTAGTGACTCTCAGTTTTTTCGCTTACCTCCTCCCCATCAGCAGTCGGGATGGGAAAAGCGTCAAGTGGTCGGAGCTTAACGGCTGGTTTATCAGCGGTGTCACTCTCATCGGACGTGTGTTCGCCGTCGCTTACTCCTCCATCAGCAGTCGGGATGGAAGAAGCGTCAAGTGGCCGGAGCTTATCGGCTGGTTTATCAGCGGTGTCACTCTCAACGGACGTGTATTCGCCGTCGCTTGTTTCTGCTGCGTGCTCTGCTTCCATTTGTCGAGTCATTGCCGCTGCCATAGCCTCTTGCATGGAAGGCATAGGGCGAGAAGAAAAGGAAAATCCAACTGTAGGGAAGGGTGGCAGAATCATCAGCCGCACAGAGCGCTCAAATCTAGAAGTTATAGGGCTGCCCCATCGAAATCCAAAGCCAGGCATGACATCAAAGTCAATTATTCCTGTAGACTTAGTGGTAAGGGTTTGTAAGTTCCCAATTTAAATGAGACTAGCTCACAAACCAGCTGAGCGTCCATCTAGAGACTCATAATCACCCGGATTGAAGGGTAGTTCTTCCGGAGCATCGTCGAACTCCATCACTCGTCCACCAGCAAACTCAGGTGAAAGGATGAAGAAATATTTTTCTTTTCGCCTCCAATCCAGGTAATTTGTGGGGATGGAAAAAAGAAAGAGGGAGAGTGGCGAAATTCTTCTTTCTTCCCTCTTCCTCCTCTTCCATCCACATCCGCCATGTCCGCCGCGGTACGGCCACCTAAGACGATGTTGTTGGGAAGATGTGATAACTGATCAAATTTGTTTATTACGTGTATAGAGCAAGAAAAGGACCTTCAAGAAGTTCTCTTTCAGGGGCATCGACCTCGAGAACCTCCTCGATCTCAGCAATGAGCAGCTGATGGACCTCGTTCACGCCCGCGCCCGCCGCAGGTTCTCTAGCCGTGGTCTTAAGAGGAAGCCCGTCGCTCTCCTCAAGAAGCTCCGCAAGGCTGTATGTTTTCTTGCATGCAGCACCTATCTTTCCTTCTGACCTGACGACACCCTGCTTTGCACATTACAGAAGAAGGAATGCCTCCCCAACGAGAAGCCTGCTGTTGTCAAGACTCATCTCAGAAACATGATCATTGTCCCCGAGATGATCGGCAGCGTTGTTGGTGTGTACAACGGCAAGGTCTTCAACGCCGTTGAAATTAAGCCAGAGATGATTGGTCACTACCTTGGTGAGTTCTCCATCACCTACAAGCCCGTCAAGCACGGTAAGCCCGGTATCGGTGCTACCCACTCTTCGCGCTTCATCCCTCTGAAGTAAACACTATTTATGCTACTACGGATATGTGCAGTGTGGTGGGATAAATAATAAACACAAATTCAAAACTGCTTTGGGCCCATTTCTACCAGTTTTGTAGTCACGGGCTAGCATTCCTTACTCGCCCTTTGTTGGTGCGTAGATTAGGTCGTCTGTTTTTTTTTTTGAACAAACACCTTGAGGGAGATTGTTGTTGAGTGGAATGGCACTCAAGGGGACAAAAAACTTTGCGACCCCGCAGAACTTAGTCTAAACAATATCTGTCTGACGTGCCCAGGTGGTTGGCTGCGTCAACCGGCAAAATAGTTATAAAAGAAAACTGAAAAGAAAACCTGCCATACTCTATCGGTCGTGAACTTCTGTGGCGTGCACCACATGGGTGTCGTAAACGCCAAGGAGAGTTCACGGCGCAACGCTTCAAATGAGGAAGTAATTCCTAGCAGCTTTCTCTCCAACACGTTGAATGAGATACAGATTTTGGAAGGTCACACAGACATAGTGCGAATTCTTGTAATTCTCGACCACGCAAGGTATGAAGGCACATACATGCTCCTTTGCCCATCTTCTCACTTGAATCAAATGCAGAATCGCATCGGCTTCAGACGACGGAAGTATACGGATATGGAACTTCCAGACGGGCGAGCAGATTTTTCTCCTCACTGGCCACACGCGACCCATCACCTGTCTCGTTCTTCTTGACATGCACACCCTTGTTTCTGGTTCTTCTGACAGAACCATAAGGATATCCTTTCCTTTCCTTAATAATTTTATAATTTTACGCTCCCGTGCTCGCTTTACTTCTCCTTGACTCGCTCCACGTCTGGAATATCGACACTGGCGTCTGCGAGCACACCGTTGACAATGCACATGACGGGAGTGTCCAAGTACTCGTCTCCTTCCCCGCCTCCTTACCACTACGCCGCCAACAGCTAACTCTCTCCCTATCCTCCTCTGGCCAAACTGCTCCATTCCCCCTCCCTCCTCTTCCCAGTGCCTGGCCGCGCTGGACAACACCGCCGGAACCAAGACGTCGCTTTTCTGCTCCGGAGGAAACGATAAACAGCTGCACGTGTGGCAGTACAGCTCCAGCGCCCGCACTCCGCCTTCAATTCTCGGCTCCATGGAGCGGCAGGAAGAAGAAAGTACGCCTTTATACAGCTACCTTTATAAAAGCGATATAATATTCATTTTCGTTTCCAAATAAAATAAATAAAAATAATCGAATATTATGCACAGACCTGCATTGCCTTTTGCCTATACGCAACAATCGAGTTATTACGGGATCCAATTCTTCCTACCTTCGTGCGTTGCCCCACTACGCGATCTTTTAATAGCATTTAATTTAATTCTCCTAGCACATCAAATTCTATTTTCGATTCGTGTAGGATATAATAATGACAATACTTCTTCTCGATCGTAGTCGTATACAATCGGAGCGCATTCACTTATGAAAAACTGCTCGCCTATCACCGCGACTCCGTTCGATGTCTTGTTACCGTCTCAGGTATGCTCGCTCATTATTTATTTATTTATATTTATTTTTTAATATTGATCCTGCTCTACGTCACATGGTTTATGGGAAGACATTTAACGTGACAGCTGAACGAACCAAAACGATACATCTGCAGATGAATTGTTTGCGTCGGGTTCGTTGGATGGATCGATAGTCGTGTGGCAATCTGAAGGGCTGGCGCCCCTCCGAGTGTTGGACTACCCGGCGTCGTACTTTGAGAACCACATCTTCATCAATCCCGTCAACCACATTACCGTTCTATCTGAAGTGCTGTCCGCATTCCACACATTCCCATAATTTCTATTTATTTCTTACATTTTCTTTTTTTGGAGCAGCGCTACTTGGGGGCTGCGGTTGGTCGCGGGTTTAAGATTTTTGACATGGGTACGGGTGATTGCGTCGTGGACTGCAAAGAAGGGCATGACGCACACGTAACTCGCATTCTCTCTTTATACGACAAGTAACCCCGCTAGCTCCTCCCCCCCTTTTGTTTTGGCCCTCTTACCGAAACGTTCTTTCTTCATTTCGTAAAAACGACTCTCGCGACTTCCCGCCTCCCATTCAGGACGCGGATCGTGTCATGTTCGGCCGATTCGTCCATCAAGCTGTGGGGCGCCGACCTCGGCACGGCCACCCCCTCGAAGACGGGCGCGCCGCGGTACGGCTTCGGGAGGACGCGGATGGCGCCCGCGCAGCCCGTGTGCCTGGGCGACATGTGGGGGCACTCGGACGCGGTCTACGACATGGTCGCCCTCTCCGAGAGCGCCCTCTGCTCCTGCGGCGCCGACGGCCTGGTCGTCCTGTGGAAGGACGGGCGAGAGCAAACCGAAATTCGGTACGACGCCCGAACGCAGAATTCATATCTATTGCTATTCGACAACAAACAAACAAACAAACAAAAAAAAACAAAAAAAAAAACAGGAATCAGATGGCGGCTATTTCGCTGATGCAGCATCTGCTTCTGGAGCCGCCTACGGACGACGATGAGTCGCCGCTGGCGTTCGATCTGCCGCCGTCGCATACCCAAAGCGCAAGCACCACTCCCCCACATGGCCGCAGTCGTTCCAATAGCGCGCGGCGATCCAGGAAGTCGTCCTTGGTCCATGTACAAAGCTCTCCCCTCTCCCCCATCGTTCCGTTTCCACCAAAACCATTACTCTCTCTCACTTTTTTTTGGGGGGGGGCTTCTCTTACCGCACAGCGCCCAAGCGACGGCAAGGAGTCGCCGAGGTCGAGAACCACGAGCCCCCTTAAGGCCAGCCAAGACCGCGCGAAGGAATCGCCACGGAATTCCGGTCCAGAGAGCCAAAACGGATCGACAGGGTCGTCGGTCGTTGGGGTGAGTCCCGACCGGATGACGGTGAGTGACAGCCAGCTGCAGGTGAGCAGCGCCCACCAGCAGAGGGGCAGGAACACCACCCTCATGTACAGAGGCATCCTCGATCTCGAGATGGAGGCCGGGGCCACTCTGCAGAAGTCCGCCGCCCGAGAAGCCACCAGACTATCCAGCGACCAGAGCGGTGCGGCCTTGTTCGGTTCGGTTTGTAGGTAACTTACCAGGTTTATGGTACAGACGTGCCTAATGACGAGTCGGGCGACGACATCGCCATACGCGATCTATATGTCACGCAGACATCAGTGGTGCGTCTCCAATCCCAAATGAAACGAAAGCAGAGAGCGCGCTTTCTCACCTTTCATGCTCGCGCAACTCCAAACAAACAAGAGCACCCACCGACAGATGGAGCGCGTGGTAAGCGAGGACTAACTACGCTCGCTGTGCGCAGAATATGTGCATGCTTATTTTTCACTCTCTTTTTTTTTGACCCTTGCCACACTCGCTTGTGCGATCGAGTGTATACATAATGAGGAAATTTACACGGACGTTGAGATAAACCAATGTAATCTAGCGCAAGTGCGAGAAGAACGAATCCCAATGGTTTTTGTGCCTTTTCTTATCCATTTCTCATTTTTCTTTCGCATTAAAATGGAGGGGGAGGGTAGCGCTCTCGTGGGTCTGGTGACCTGCCGGCTCTTTCCGCAGCTCACAGGAGATGACCGCATCTTCTTTCGTGCGCTTGTATCTACCCTAGGGTCTGAAGAGCCCCAACCAGCAAAAAAGAAGTTAGGCCAAAAAACGAAGAAGAGCAAGAGGACGACCAGTAACCCCATCGAAGACCGCGCCGTTCGCATCGTGGAATGGAACGACCCTGCCGGTGAGTTCGCTGACTGTTGCCACCTCATGTGCCAGAGACTCATCATCATGATGCTCTTCTCCGCCAGTCGACTGGTCGAGCATGCGTCTGTGTATCATCCGATCTCCGTGGGATTACACACAGCGTTCAGATGAGTGGCTTTCATGGTTGGACTCAACCGTGGCTCGATCGTTACCAACACCATCGCTTTCCGAGCCATCTGCCGGTACTGCCGGTACTGCTACATACCCTATCTTCCTACCAGATTACGCCACTCTCAAGTGGAACAGCCACAAGCAATACCTGCTGGACCTCGAGCGAAGGGGTGTCCCCGTCGTACCCACACGCCTTCTTCACCGCGGCCAGCACTTCGAAAAGGAGGCGGAGGAGGTCGCCCGAAAGAATGAGTGGGGCTGCGAGTTCTTCGTGGTCAAACCAGCCGTCGGCTCGTTTGGCAACGATGTCACATTGATACGGCTGAGCGGAAGGGACGACGAAAACGTGAAGGTGATGAAGAGGCTGAACCAAATGCTCGATGGGCAAGACCTTCTGCTGCAACCATTCCTCTCCTCCGTTAAGACCAAGGGTGAAGTCTCCTTCATCTTCATCGAAAACGAATTCGTGCACGCCATCAAGAAGAAGCCTACTCAAGGAGACTTTAAAGTGCAAGGTTCCCTTTTCTTTTTCTAACTTCCACTTTTTTTTCCCGTTAAGAAAAGGAAAAATCCATTTTCTGCACATTTTGTTCCCTACACGGAATTGTCAACAGTATTGAGTTGCTGATAGGCGCATTCTCCTCTCTGTAGGCGGGAAGATAGAGCGACACGAAGCGACTGACGAGGAGATAGATATCGCCAGAGCCGCCATAAGCGCGTCGATTGAGTCAATCTACTTTCCGGACAGATGCACCATGTACGACAAAAAATCAATGAGGACAGGAAAGATGGGCTCGGGGCAGAAGACAGGCAGGAAGGCAGAGAGAAGGGAAGGAGACACGCGCAGTCTTCTTTTTGCCCGAATCGACCTGCTGCGAGAGAACGATGGTAGCTTGCTGGTCTCTGAAGTGGAGGCGCTGGATCCCGAGTTGTTCTTTCGTCTCTCAGAACACTGCGTGAGTCGCCTGTGCGCTGCAGTCGCGCGACGACTCGCAGGACGATCAATGCAGATTTCCTCCCAATGAAATAAATATATAAATATATTTCAAGAGTTTTTGGTCCGCCACAACATAGAATTCAACTATTCCTCAGCGGTCTTCTCTTTAGGGGCAATAATCAACGTGCACTGCCTGGGAACGCCCAACACGGACGCCAGGTCACCCGCGTACTTGACCTTCAGGAACATCCTCCGCAGCTCACTGCCCCCCACCCCACAAACAAACAAACAAACAAACAAACAAACAAACAAACAAACCGATCAGGCAAAGACGCGGTTTACAGTCATTGCCACGATGAGGCGACGCACGGTGAGGCATCGGGCCGCAGGTGGCAGTAGCCCTCGTATGTGGCCGAGGCAAAGTGCGCTTTGAATTCCTCGCCATAGGGTCCCTCCAGAATTCGTTCCACTCTGCATTGTGTTTGCACCAAAAAAAAAGAAAAAAAAAGAAAAAGAAAACGTTAATAATGGTGACTTGAATTGGGTTGTTTTCTTTATTTTTACGCACCGCTGCTTCCACTGCTCATTGAATTTGCGGTTGCCGACCGATCGGATGAGTTCCACGTCCTCCATCCTCCAGCGGTCCAGCATTACCGACCGGACCTGCAACCCCCCGATTGTTTAGTAACGAGTTCAGTGTTTTTTCATTGAATAATCCGACTTGAGAGAGAGCAGAGAGAGAGAGAGAGAGAGAGAGAGAGAGAGAGAGAGAGAGATCGTCACCTGCGAGATGTGCACACCCAGGCTGCGATGGATGCCGGAGCAGTTCAGACAGATGAATATACCGTAGTTAATGGATGCCCAATCTACATGGGGGAGACAGCAA
>CDFF01072198.1:74995-96083 GCA_000826265.1 Acanthamoeba culbertsoni
AAAAAAAAGGAAGTGCGTGAGGTGAGGAAAAAACAAACAAACAAACAAACAAACAAGGAAGCAACCCTAACCCAAGGGGGGGGGGAGAGACGTACCGGGCTTCGCTTCGCCGCAGTCAGCGCAGTGGCGATTTGAGGACCACCGCTGCTTACGCTTCCTTTCTGTTTCCTTCGCATCCGCATTCGCATTCGCCTTCTTTTTCTGCTTCCGTTTGGCCTTCTTTTCGCCAGTCCTGCGCTGTTCCATAGCGTCGGCGTCGGCGTCGGTCTCCTTCGCGCATTGCCCGTCGCCGCCGCCGCCGGCCTCCGCCTCCTTCCCCTTCTTGCACTCCTCCTCCTCCTCTGCCTCCTCCTCTTCCGTTTGCTCTTCGCCGTGGTCCGTCGCGCTTCTGCTCCGCCCCTGGGAGGCCGAGCCCCTGCTATCGTCGCTGGCTAGCGCGCTCTCGCAGGAGGACAGCGCATCGGACTCGATGATCTCGCGCAGCAATCGTCGGCTCTCCGCGATGCCCAGCTTGCCGTCCGCGGCGACCGACTGCTGGCCGCACTCGCCTCCGCCCGCTGCGGCCTCCGCTTCGCACTGGGCGGCCTTGCGCGCGTCCACTTCGCCGCTGCCGGCGTCGCCCGCGGCCAGGTCGTCCGCGGCGAGGAGCATGCAGGTGACCAGCGTGTCGCGCTCCCGGTTGATGATCTCCACCCACTCCTCGTTCTCGCGCTCCGAGGGCGACAGGAAGCGCACGGTCTCCTCGCGCGTCATCAGCTCGAAGAAGTGGAGCGAACTGCCGCCCGCGCTCCCACTGCTCCTGCGTTTGCCGCGAACGATGCTGCTGCCGCTGCCGCTGGAGGACGGGCCCGCGGAGGACAGCTGCCCGTCCCGGCCCGGAGAGGGCGGCACGGTGTCGAAGACCCCCGAGGAAGAGGCCTTCAGCGGGGTGGCCGGCGCGGAGGACACGGAGGCCGGGGAAGCCGCGGGCACGCTTCCGGAGGCCGGCGGGCGCGACGAAGAGGAAGAGAGAGAGGACGAAAGCGAGGCCGAGCGCTGGCGCTTGATGCGGACGGAGCCGCTGTCGTGGCGGGCCTGGTCCTTGGACTCCTTCCGCTTGACCTTGGCCACGCTGGGCTGGGCCTTGACGAACATGAGGTCCCACTCCTCGAGCTTCTCTCTCTGCTTCTCGTCGAAGAGCATGAACCGCCCCTTCAATATCACGCCCCACCTCTGCATATAAACACACACACACACACACATACGCACACACCGGACGTCAGAACGGCGCTCCGTATTATTTGTCGACATAAAGACCGAACACCGGGGGGGGGGGCGCGGTGTGCCTTCTGCCAGTTCTTGCGCATGCCCTTCACCTTGCGGCGGTAGAGCCATCCCTCAAAGAGAGACTCGTCGAAGATGGAGGGACGGGCGAGGATGTCCATGCGGTCGAGATCGGACGGCAGCTTGCCGCGCGAGAGGCTGAGCGGGAAGGGCAGCATGGACGTCAGCTTGTTGCTAGCGCTCCCCTTTCGCCCGCTATCGTCGGCCTCTCCAGGGGTCGCGTCGCCCCGGCTGCCCTTCCTCTTTTTCGTCTTCGTCTTCGTCTTCGTCTTCTTCTCTTTCTTGTGCTTCCTGATCCAGCTACCCTTGCTGCTGCGGAGCCAACCGTCGGTCGACGAAGAAGACTCCTCGTCGTCCGCGCCCGACTTGGGGCCGTCCGTCGCGTCCTCCGCGCTCGCACACTTGGGTTGACTCCCGTCCACGTCCACGTCCACGTCGGCGTCGGCGTGCTTGTTACCTCCGCCCTTGGAAGCAGACAGCCTGGTGAGCAGGCTTCCGATTCGCTTGGCGGGCAGCCGCTTCCTTTTCTCCTTCCCCTTCCCCTGATTCTTTATTTTCTTCAGCTTCTTTGCTGTCTCGTCGTCGAGACTGCCGTCCCGGTCACCGGTGTCGTCCTCGCCGCCTCCGTCGTCGTGCCCATCCCATCTCTCCTCCGCCTCTCGGGCGCCCCTGTCGGCGATGGCCTTCTGGAGCATCACCTTCAGAGTGCCGCACATCTCGTCGAAGAAGCGGCCCTCGGGGTCGTCCTCCGAATGGCCCGCAGCCCCCGAGGACGGGCTCACGGGAGGCGTCCCGTCGTTCGATACGGTGGCGCTACGGTCGCGACTGCTGATCGCGCCGCCTCGGCGCCGGCGATGGTACCGATCCGTCTCTCGCTCCTCCATACGGCTCACCAACACCTTCAGCTCATATGTTGACATCGTTCGCAGCCGCCGCTCGAATTCCCTCAGCTCTCTGTATCCCGCGCGGGCGATGGGAGACAGACAAATTAACCCCTTCAGACAAACGGAGGAGAAGGGAAGGGCATTTGGGGCAATGCGGAGAGGAGGAGGACGAACCTCTGGAACTTGAGCTCCGCCTGGATGCGGTCGATCTCCTTCTTGAGCTCCTCCAGCTCTTCAAGCTCGTCGCTGTCCCACTCCTCCTCGGAGATGCCTTCGAAGCCCTGGGTTTGCACGAAATGGATGATGTCTCTTGCGGTCTCTCTTGTTGACTTTGCGGGATCAGTCGATTGCCGTTTTGTCGGTGAATTGGCAACGTTACGTTGCCCTGAGTCTGCATGTGCAAGGGAGCAGAGGCTATCGTCTTTGACTGCTCCGACCAAGTCGACTTCGTTCCAGTCCAGGTCCCCCTCTTCGATGATCCGTTTCAGCTCTTCAGTGGTCATCTGCTCGAGTTCTTGCTCGAGCAGCATTTCTGTAGCGCCAGAATTTAATTAACCAAATAAAAACAAAAAAAAAAACGAAAGCGGAGCCGGGGGGGGCATGCATGAGCGAGAAACAAGAGTCATACCGGCTGCTCCAAGTTCCATCCTTAGATGGAGGTGTTTGTCGTGGGCACCCACAGTTCCTTCCGCGGGAAGGGCCTCCATGGCTTTCGCTTTCTGAAGGGCGGTGTGGCCAAGCCGTCAGCAGCAGAAAATCTCACTAGCCAGCCCTGTGTACCACCGCGACTTGCTTCTTAGCTACAGCGTAATCTTTCTCTTCTGTTTCGAATCTTTGAAACTGAAACCTGTTGGTTGGCCACGGTACCGCTTGTTACAATCGAGCCAGGAGGGAAGACGGGTTTTTCGGATGGTTCCGGGCCTCCTTCCGCTTGCCACCTTGCGGCAAGTTTGAGTTCGGCGTGTTCTGTCCTGCTTCGCCCACTGTCTTCTCCCTTCTCCTTTCTGGTGGAAGTGGTAGAAAATTGAGTGCCTCCTTTTCTCCTCTGACCGCACGTTTTACATTCCACTATTTAAAGGCTGGTTCATGGAACAAACAAAAATAGGTTCCGTGGCGAAAATATCGAAAATTACACAATTCTCTGTCTGTGCCTTGGTTGCAGCAGCAGCGCAAGGCATCGATAACCCACCATCATGGGATGTCCTGTCTGCGGTCCCAAAGAGATGCCATACTCCACCGGGCAATGCCTTCGACGAACTAGGGTGAATTCTCTTGCTGATTGTTCGTTGTGGGGTCAAGACCTACCCTCAACATACACGCCCGCGGCGACAGCCATTGTGCATGAAGCGATGGGACTGAACCACCGAGGCAAAGGCAGCAGAAGAAGTCCTGCAAGAAGGGCAGGTATGTCGGGAAAGCACAGGATTGATTGCCAAGACTCGATAGAGTACCGAAGAGATAATGATGAACGTGCAATTCATGAGTCCTCCTCCTCAGAAAGGAGATAATGGCAACGATTCCCAACACGCACGCATAGCCTGCAATATACCAAAGCAAAACACCTTCTAGGCCCTGTTTAGCGAGAAAGGCGAATAAGTGTACCAGAACAGGCTGGTGGGCGGATGAACAAAGCATTACCAGCATGACAACGAGAAGGACAAGCAAGGTGGTAAGAAAGCTAATCAGCACTGCAAGCGCGGCCAGCTCCTGCTTCGTATATGTTTTCCATCTACTCGGCACCACGAGCTGCGGGGTGTGTGTATGAGTAAAACACACTAAAGCAAGGTAAGTGATTCATTAGAGTGCCTTGTCCCCCACGGCTCGCAAGAAGAGGTTCTTGTCCATGTAGGTGATGTGCAGGCCGATGTAAAACGGAATTACGAAGAATACATAATTATACACGATCGTGAACTCTCGGGAGTCTCTATATGGGTCGAGATGGAAGAGCGCGCCCACCATTCGCTCAGTTGCTTCAGTGGTAATCGACTGTGGGTTGGACTTGGCTGCCAGGTAAGCTTGAGCAACTGATTGGAACAGGAAAGACGGGATAATTCATACGCGCAGAGAAGGTGAAAATGGGTCCCAAGACGTAGAGGAGAGGCGATGAACCTAGCAGCTTCCCCAGTTCCTGTTGGACCAATGGATCAATGGATGCATGAGCCCTGAGGCGGTCTTAAGTTAATGGGGCTGAGAGAAACCCAATAGTGTCCGCGTCTACTGAGGAATGGGTTGCGTCTTCTCTCAGTGATGGAGGCAACGAAGGCAAAACCCATCACCATGAGCACTAACCACATGAGCAACCCTGCCCAATCGAACTGTTCGTTGCGAAGAACGCCTGCCCACCGCTCAGAGAAACGTCTTCAAAGTGGCAAGCACAACGTTACCTTGGAGGAAGGACGAGTCTATGCGCGTGGTGGGCACAAGGCAAGTAAACAAAAGGACGAAAAGCGAAAGCAGCAAATGCACCACAACCCCAAGAATGCGTCTTGTTTGTTTCCGGGCGCGGTTATTTTTCATGGCCTGCTGCTCCTCGAGCGTATGTTCCTGTGCCTCCTCGGGCAGCATGCAGAGCGTCTAGGGTGTAGGGAACCACAGCGGGTACAACAAAGACGAAGTGAACCGGGCTTAACAAAAAAGAAAAGAAAAGAAAAAGGTGTGTAAAAATATTTGGCCACGACAAAATTGCCCGCAAGGGGATCATGGTTCGGATGACTCGTCATTGCCGTTCATAGGGAGGTGATCCTCGTACGCTACTTGGTCATCCTCCTCATCCTCACCAATTACGAACATCTCCATCGATGCACTTGAGCTATCGCTGTCATCGTCTTTTACTACGTAGACCTCAGCTCCTTTATCACCAACTCGGTATCTATTGCGAAATTAAAAAAACACCAAATTAACATCCAAATAATGTATCAACACAAGAATGCACGAACCTTTCGAGTGGACTCAACTTGAGGAGAACGAGAAAGGAGCAGAAATAGAGCGCCGCAAGGATCCAAAACCCTAAGAAAGGGAAGTGAAGCGCCACACCCGCCGAGAATACCAGTCCCATTATAAACGGTCCCAGTGCTCTAGTGTATACGCAGGAAAACATGAAAGAATAAGCACATGTATGAAAGGTACGAAGGTCGCCGAGCGCACGCACCGGAACAGAGAAGAAGTGCTCTGGTTAAGACCCATAGTAAGCCCCTGCCTCGAATCGTCGCATGCATTGCTCAGCATTGCGCCCAGTGCTTTTTTTTGGGAGCAGGAGAGATGAGCGAACGAACAAGAAAGTAGAGTTGAGGCAACGCACTCGAGAGGTAGCACATAAATCCGGTGGCGATAATGGCGCTAATGATGAACACAAGTGTGATCCAAACGAACACTGTCGAGGTCACGTTAACGCCTGTATCAAGAAGAGGCGCGCGCCAGCCCAGGACTATCAGTGAACACAATGGAAACAGACTAACAATGGGTGAAGGCAATATACCGAAAATCCAGTAGATGAAGGTGGTACTGGGCAGCAGTATAGAACCCAGACACAGAAGCAGCGCGCTGATCTTGAACATATTTACCACGCCTAGCCAGGCCAGCACTTTCTTGAAGGCGTATATCTAATGAAGCGAGGATTGGTTTCTAATGTCTTCAAGTGCAAGTGATGCAGAAGAGCGGATAACCTGAAAAACGAAGCCAGCGGCGGCAAAGAGCGTGAAAGCGATTCCGTTGCGCAGCGGATCAAACCCGAGGCCGTGGTGCTGCATGGCAACCGACAGATTATACACACGCTAAAGGGTGCAGCAATGGAACGTAGCTGGTAACCGTACCTCAATACCAAGGGAGTAGAAGAGGACCATTGCCACTAGAAGACCGCCATTACAGAACGAGCCCAAGCACGATGCGAAGATGAGCTTGGACATGAGCCAGTCCTTCAGTACGACTTTCAGCCCTTCCCGCAGAGACTTCGGACAGATAAAGCCGCGTTACGTTAGCAGTTTGGAAATAAAGGCAATCAAGAAAATAGGGGAGATATCTGACGGATACGTACGGCTTTTTGCTTGCTTCCGCCATCCTTGTTGACAACACCCTTGTTGGTCTCCGGAAGGAAAAACAGCACGGTTAGGAAGGAGAAGAAGTTAAGGAGTCCTGCCCAGTGAGTAAAAGAGAAGGGGTAAATCAGATGCCATGTAAGCAAGGTGTATTTGTGCAGGAGGTTTTTGAGTTACCGCCAACAAGGCAGGGGAAGAGGAACTCGTTGTCCTCAAACACGGGCACGCCACCAAAGTCTATTCTTGTGAAAGCGCCTCCTATACCGCTAACGACCAGCATTAGAATTAGGGTGCTATTATTCACCATTACCTTCTCTTCACGAACCTGGAAACGCTTCGAGAGAGGGAAAAGCATGCGGAGATGTAGGCAAAGGCTAGAATGCGGGCTTGACCCTCGGTCACGTCAGCACAGACGGCTCGCGTCACCGGTACGTTGGCGTTGAAAAAACCTGAGCGAAGGAGAATTGAAGGTAACCCAAGCGGCCCCGTTGGTTGAGCTTGAGATGTGGGTGAACGCACCCGCAAAGAGGCGAGAGGCAAAGGCAAGAGGGAAATTGGGAGAGAGACCGAAGAAGAAGGTGCCGAGTGCACCCGACATGAGGCCGGCAAGCACGATGAGCTTCCTACCGTACTTGTCCGCTAAGTGACTTCAAAGATTCTTTGAGTTTCAAAGGGGATGGCTTTTGTGACAAAGTGTCGGTGCGTCCTACCCGAGATAGAAGGATGAAGCAAAGGAAGCGAGAGAGTAGGCGCCAATAAGAGCTCCCGAGGCCATGCCCACCTGTTCTTCAGGTATGTTGAAGCGCTGTCGACACATGTCTACACGAACGAAACGTTTTAGACCAATAAAGCCAGCCTGCCGGCGTAGTAAAAAGAAATGTGGAATGAAAAAAGAAGGTAAAAATATCAAACCTGGTACGAAAGGTGTAATGACTGTGGAGGCAATGGCATCGCCAACCAGCACGCCGTACACAATAATCAAAATCTTCCAGGGGAGTACAATGCGCTCTTTGCCAGACAGTGTTTCTGCATCTTGAGCTTGCAGCTTATCCTCTCCCTCGTCCGACGGTGGGTCCACAGTGATTTCTACGTCCCCGAGGACGAGCAGCTCTTCCTCTGGAGCCTCAGTGACCTTTGGTAACAGTCGCTCTTCATCATTCGCCGTAATATCTTCTGCAATTGATGAACCTAACTCGGATTCTATATGCAACTTGGATGCCTCCCCCTCACTTCCGTCCGTGGCTAACTGAGAATAGCTTGTAGCCATTCTTGCTTTCATAAGCCCTTCTATGCAGCCTGCACTTCGTCTTTGGGTGTAAATGGCTGAGTTTATCCTACAGGCGGGAAAATACAAGCGGGGAAAAAAAGAGACCCCGAAGAGGGCATGCCATAAGGCGGCAGCACGCCGCTCAGTTCTTGTCCTTACGGGTTGCCTTCTTCTCCTTTTTCTCTTTATCCATGCTCTTGATCATCTTGGCCTTGATCGACCCCTTCAAGTTAGGTGACGAGGATAACAAACTGGGAATTGTGGGGATCTCTCCGCTGCTGTCGGTGCTGAGCCTAGAATGCATTTAACAGCACACTCAGTGGCCAACTCCTGTTACTCAAATGCAATTCGACCGACGCACCTCTCAATAGCGTCTGTGCTCTCAGAACGGGTGAAGAGCTTGGCTACGGCCGGCGACTTGGAGAGGCGAGCCATGTCTTCGGACAGTTCCACAGATACCGAGGAAGGTAGCTTGAAGGTGGGCACCACCCACCCCTCGGGCAGCTGAGATCGATACTCCTCCACGCCACGCTTGAGCTGCTCGTACTTGATCTCAAGCTGCTCCTGCAGGCCCGCAAGGTCTGCGCTACAGACGAGCGCGTGGATGTTCAAACCTGATGGAGGTGCAAACCCATTTGACATCAGCCCAGCCGCGTAACGACGAAGAAAAAAAACGGAAACAGAAATAGGAAAACAAGATATACCTTTCTCGAGAATGTCGACCTGGTAGAGGATGTTGCTCTTGAGCCTGTTGATGAGTTGCTGGTCGCCCGGATTGGCCGAAGCGTAGGCCGGGGTGAGGAAGGCCTTCTGGTACATGGCCACACCACCGGCGACAGCAGCGTCGATCACGCCGTTGAGAACCATCGTGAACGGGTTGATGTTGATGTTCTCATCGCGCGACGAGCCGTACTTGATGATGATCTCCTTGAGCTCCTCGTTCTTCGACTGCATCGAGTTGACTGCATTCTGGATGGGCGTCACTTCGATGATCCGCGATTCCACGATCTCCGCACGACGCCTGATGCCGGGGAAGGCGTCGCTCGTCATGAAGTAGGAGTTACGGATCCACAGATCCTACGTACGGAAACGCGTTTCAACCGTCGCATGTCAACCAGAACAGCCTTGTTTATGGAATGTCAAATCACGACACCAACGAACCTCGAACTCGTTCTCCTTGTTCTTCTGCTTGTCCTTCCTGAAGGGCTTGGAGTAGACGAAGACCTTGACATCGTTGCTCAGAAGGAATTTCTTGATGGAGGGTGGCATGCGTTCGTTGATGACCCGTTCCTTGCCCTCCATCTCCTCCACCGGCGCCGTCTTCACTGTGTAGATCTGCAGGTGCTGCTTGTAGCTACTCAGAGGTAAAGAGAGAGCATTAGTGCTCTGAGGGATGTAAAAAAAGAACGAAAGCGGGTTGAGGGGGGGGGCGGAATTTCAGGTATACCTGTTGGTGATCTCCTCGCCGGGCGCTTCGGTGAAGGTGAGCAGCTCGGCGGCGGGCCACAGCGCGGTGATGCGCGCCTGGAAATCCCTCGAATGCTGCGATCGGCCAATCAGAACGATGAGTCGACACACTTTCGACCGAAAGATTCGCACTCTTTCGACAAATGGAAGACTCGAGGTACCTCGAGCTCATAGCCCTTGTAGATGAACTGTCTGTTGGCCAGATTGGCGGGGAAGCCCTTGCCGAAGAAGCCGACGAAGAAGTAATCGGAGTTGAAACGCTCCTCGCTCACTATCGCGCTGAAGAAGCGCGCTTGACGGGACTGGAAGTGTGATTGTGGCCGCAACGTGTCAGATATCTCACATTCCAGGAAATGCAGTGGTCTTCTCAGAACCGTACCAGAACGTTGGAGAGTTTCTCGTACTCGTAGAAGATGCGCTGATACTGGAATCGCAGCTTCTCCAAGAGGTCGATGGCCTTCTCCCATGCCTTGCCGTGGTCGAAGAAATCGATGGCCTGGAAATACAGCCGCTCCTGAATTTTTCACCATATTAAAAAAATAAATAAATCACGTTTTATCAATTTTATCTCCCGTGCAAAAAAAAGAAAAGAAAACGTAAAGAAATATACCTTGCGTTCCCAGGCAATCTCGGAGGTCTGGTGAGGACCCATGGGCGGGACGGTGTCCTCCGTCCAGTCGTAGAGCTCAGCGTGCAGCAGCAGAGTGAGGCCCGCCTCAACGTGGTGGCCGTTATCGTGATGCTGCTTGCACAGATCTGGCCAAGCAAGGGTGAGTCCAGCGTTTCACCCATGTATAACAGACGACGTTCGCAGGCGAAGACGCAGAGGCAAGGGCAAGCGGGAGAACGCACCGTGAATGTACTTGACGTACTTGTCCTGGCGGTCGGTCTGCTTGAGGTACTGCATGAGCTGCAGGGTGGCCTCCGTGCGGTCATCATCGTAGGCCTTGGGCAGCACCCGCAGGGCCGTGAACAGATCCACGATCTTCTCCATGTCCTGCAGGAACGACAGGCCTTCACACACACACACACACACACGTCGTCACGATCGGGGATGCATGAGAAGGGTGAGCTTGGCTCGAGCGTACCGTGGTCACGCAGGGCTTGGTCCTTCTCGGCCTCGAAGCGGGCGCCGAGGGTCGTCCGGAAGTATTTCTGGGGGAGTACGGACGGTAAGGATTACTCCTCACATCCTTGCGGCCACTCCTTGCGGGCATGTACCTTGAAAGCCTCGGCGGCCTGCTGGGCCTGGCTCGATGTGGCGGAGGTGATCATCGCTCCGACCGGACGTCCGATGGCCGAGCCGCTCTTGGACAGCGCGCTTAATTTTTTTTTTTTTTTGGCTTTTGGTAAGAAAGGCGCAAATCTCTCCGCAAGCGAGATGCAAGAACGGGCGAAGAAGGGGGTACGTGATGCTGGCGCTGCTGCTGCTGGTGGTGGTGGTGGCAAAGCGCTCGTTCACAATCTTGTCCAGAGCGTCGATCGTCTGCGCCTCCACTCCGCGGAAGGTGCGCGTTGCACTGCAGCACCAGAAAGCAGCATGAGACGTCGTTCGGATCGATGAAAAGGATAACGCGATGGGGGGGGGGAACGGAGAGATCCAAACCTGAACTCTCTGGTCAGCGTGGAGAAGTAGAGGGTGAGGCCGGCCTCCTTGAGCTGAGGCTCCTCCAGCATGGCCAGCTCGAGGAAAGGACCCACAAGGGCCTTGATGAAGAGGGTCTGTCTCGGCCCAAGCACCGTCCACACCTTCTTGAAGTGGTCCATCACGGGCAATCGCATATCACCGTATCTTGTGGGAGAAGAAGGATGAATGGGAGGTGACGTCAGTAATCCGGACACATTACCGGCTATAATGTGAGAGAATGCCAAGTACTCGGTGTGAATGAGGGACTGCTTCTGAGCGGTGAACTTCTCCATCGTCAGCGGACCCGCGGTGATGAAGTTAATGGTGAGCGTGAAGAAGGCCTCGAAGACCTTCCGCTCGAGCGTCGCCGCAGAGTCTCCGCTGTCCTCCACGGCCTTGCGTCTCGACGGCAGAGGCAGCCCGCGACCTGTGCGCAGTGGTCGTAGTGGAAGCCATCATGTGAGTCTCGCTGGCCAGACGAACACACCCGTGCACTCAGGCGAGGCCAGGCCGGGGCGTACCGGTGATGCTGCTGCCCGGTGCGGTTGGACTATTGGAAAGCCGTCTGGCCGCAGCCGCGGCCGAAGGCGGGCGTGAGGTGGTGTTCGTGCGTATCGCTGCGGGGGATCCGGGCGGGCTGATGGAACCTCGGTTAGCCTCCTGCATCATCACCATCCCGTACCGTTGCAAGAGAGAAAGGCGGATGTTGGCACGTACGCTCCCGCGGTACCCGACGAAGACGAGGCGAGCGATCCGCCTGTAGGCACGCTGCCGCTGGAGATCGTGGTCGATACGCCGGGCGCGGCACTGCCCGGCCCGGCCCCGGGAATGGGCCGGGGCGGAGTGGACGGCATGGCCCGACCGGGCGCGGGGCTTCCGGGCGCGCCGGGCCTGCCGCCGAAGCCGGGGGACGACGGGGCGGGAGAGGAGGAAGACGGCCCTCCGGAGGGCGATGCGGAGGAGTTGACCGACTGCAGGAAGCGGCTGGCCACGCCGCCCGTGCGGATGGGGGCGGGCGAGGCGCCGCCGGACGCGACAGCGGCCGCATGGAAGGGGGACGACGATACGGCGCCGCCGGGGGCGGGAGAAGGGCTGCCCGGCGGGCCAGCCCGCGGCGGAACGCCGGGGGGTGCACGGCTGAGGGCGGGGGAGGACGCACCGGCAGGCCCCGAAGAGGGCGAGGCAAAGGAGGATGAAGAGGAGGGGCCGCGGAAGGAGGAGCCGGACGAGAGGGAGGGGGAGGGGGAGGAAGAGGGCGCGCCTGTGGGGAAGCTGCGCTGGGCGATGCTGCTGCCTCCGTTGGAGAAGGTGGATGGCTTGGCGCCTGTCGGGCCGGCGCCGTCGCCGGAGAGGAAGCCCAGGCGGAAGGGAAGGATGTCGGTCATGATGGCGATCACCTTCGAGATGGTCGAGTACTGGAACATCTGCAGGCCGAACCAGTTTTCGGGGAATGCCGGCCGCTCGGAGATGAGCGTGGACAGGTTGCGGAACAGAGCTATCAGAGTGTTCTAAGATACAAAATGTTCATGTTAAAGGACATATATCTCTATATATATTTATATGGATAGAGGACTCCGGTATATGGCTTTTATCCATGCAAGTGCTTACCCTGATGTTATCCTCGCCGTTGAGGGAGTGGAGGAAGGACTGGTAGCTCTGGGGCGCCAAGAGGTAGAGGATGGAGAGGAGGCATATCACGAGGTCGGCCTGCATGGCCTTGTCGCCCTGGCCCGCCTGGTTCGTATGGTCGATCGACAGCAGCACCTCGGGAAGCACCGACGCCACGCCCGAGTCCCACACGTTCGTCTCGGACTGCAAATGGAAGAGGAGCGCACAAGAAGCGAGGGTGATCAGGAGTCTGACACCCTTGATTGACCCATCTTCTTCATACACACACACACACACACGATAGTGGGGGGGCGGGGCGGTGTGAGCCGTACGACAAGGTTGGTCTGCAGCTGCTCGAGCAGGAGGAAGAGGAGCGAGATGGATTCGCGCTTCTCCTGCTTGTCGACCGAGCAGAGGAACTGCTTCAGGTTGGCCAGCACGACGGGCATCAGCTGCTTCCGTGCGCCTATGCAGGAGTTGAGGCGGTCAGGGCGAGAATTGGGGGGGGGGAAACGCAGGTCGGGTCTACCGGCGTTGAGGAAGAGCGAGTCGCTGATGATGGAGTTCATGAGGACGAGCTTCTCCACGTTCAGTCGGGTGGTGGTGTTGCCCTTCACGGAGTCGAGGAACTTGCCCGCGATGGAGCTTCGCTCCTGGATCGAGAAGATGCCCTCCAAATGGGCGAAGAACCTGTGGCAGGTGACACGAGCCTGATTACGCGAAGAAGGCATGCCAACACAATGAATGAAAGAAAAAGGAATGCCAAGTATGTGTACCTGGAGAAGTGCCGCACGGCAAGAGTCTGGGCACCGATCAGCCAGTCGACCTTCAACGCCATCAGCTCATTGAACGAGTCGAAGAAACCAGCCATGTCACGCTTGAACTCCTCCTTACTGCTCCCATGCAACCGTTGACACTCAACAGTCAGTATTGGTTCGCATGTGCAAGCCATGTCAAGTGCGCGATACATACGTGCGCTCGGCGTCCTGCGGGTTGGTGCGGTCGTAGAGCATGCGGGAGCCAAGGATGAACTTGAGCAAGTACTCCAGGGCCTTGACCGTAGGGATGAGCTTCTTGCCCGCGCTCGGCGATGGCGTGGTGGTCGAGGTCATCTCCTTGAACTGCTCCCTGAGGCAGAACATCAGGTTCTTGTGCATCTTGGCGAAGTTGCTGTCGGCCTCCTCCGCAGCCGCGGTGCCCGTCCTGCGCGCGGCCGCGCCGGCCGAGGCGCCCAGCATGCTGGCCCTGTGCCGATGGCTCGGGACCGCAGACGGCGCGGTCGGCTGGACGGGCGCCGCGCTGGTCGGCGATGGTACCTCGGCCTGCATCCGTGACAGACCAAAGACGTCATCAGGCAACGCTCGAATCAGACGACGGTTGAGAGGGGGGGGAGAGAGAGAGAGAGAGAGAGAGAGAGAGAGAGAGAGAGACCTTCTGGTAGTGGGCGATGTAGCTGTCGAGGGCGCTCTTGTGGTTGGACTGTTGCTTTTCATCGTACAACAGCTGGATCGTGTTTACGATGGCATCGTACCTGGAAAGATAAACCCGACGATGTCTATCAGCAATCGAGTGTGGTCCCTTTGCGAATTGAGGGAGGGAGAAGGGAAGGGAAGGGGGTTGTGTGGATGAGAGGGAATGGAGGAGGTGAATGGTACACTTGGAGGGAGAGCTTGGTGTTGCTCTGGCAGCCGGGCGAGACGAGGATGGCGAACAGGGAGTCGAAGGTCTCCTTGAGGAACTTGACGATTTCGCTCTGGTCCACGAAGGAGAACTTGTTGAGCATGCCCGCCACGTCGGTCTGCTGGCGCCACTGCAGCAATCCGAGCATCGACGCTGCGCACATTGTAGCCATGCGCCACACAAAACGCACGCAAAGCAGGATGTGAGCACAACGGAATATTTCGTATTGTTATTCCCCTCCCTTCTTGTCTCCCCCAACCGCTGTGGCCGTCAGAGGAGGAACGCACTGTTCTGGGTGAGGTAGGTGGAGCACAGCGTGGTCTTAAGCCTGATGAACTCCCCCTTGCGCAACGCCAGCTTGCTCGCGTTCGCCGGATCTGTGTGTGTGTGTGTGTGTGTGGATCGACGGGTCAGAAGCGTCAGGTAGAGAGCCACCCCAGGGCAGCATATGTTGCGGCGTGCGCGACGTTACCGAGATAGAAGGCGCGCTCGTCCACCGAACGCGGTGGCTTGAACGTGGTGATCTCCTTCGGGCCGTCGGCCACGACCGTGCCGTCTTGATTGGTCAGCTTCAGGAAGCCATTGCTGATGACCTTGGCGCCCTTCTTGCCGACCGTCTGTGCCGTAGAAGAAATTTCAGCCATCTGAATCTGGAGGGGAGGGGAGGGAAGGGAAGGGAAGGGAAGGAATGGCAGGGTGCGGACCTGGAACGTAAAATACAGGTGGCAGCGCGGGTAGTCCTCGGGCTTCACGCTGACGCGGATGGTCTCCTTCCACACGGGATTGCCGCACTTGTAGAGTACAATCGATTTGAATTCTGTGAGCGGCTTCTCGCCCGTGCCCGAAGAGAAGCAGTTGTTGACCGGATAGCCGTTGTCGTCGCGCACGCCAATCATAAGCTGCACCGCGCGTTACATGTTAACGCCGATTCCTGTACAAAGATATACATGGGGGGAGGAAGGAGGCCTTTGGACGACCGGGGCATCGTACCTCGATATTCTTGTCGCCGGCTTCGGAGGACACCGTGGCGCTGTCGAGGCTGAGGTAGAAATCGTTCCTGCCCTGCTGGCCCTCGCGCAGCTCGGTGACGGTCAGCTTCTGCTGCAGAGGATACCTGCTCAGGTCCGGGAACGACTTGATCACCTGTGGATGATGATGATGATGATGATGATGATGATGATGATGATGATGATGATGATGATGATGATGATGATGATGATGATGATGATGATGATGATGAATAAAAAAAACGTCAGCGGGAAAAGCTCGGCCTTAAGACATGGTAAGGGTAATGAAGAGCCCGCACGTGGTCGTAAGCGCCGCCGAAGAGGCGAAGGGCGATCGTGAGCGAACCCTTGGGCTGCGATTGGTAGGCTGAGACCACGTTCTGGATGAGCACTGAACGGACGCCCGCCAATCACAACATCAAAATTTAGAGCGAAATGAATCAGGCCTCGGGTGGGTGGGTGGGTGTGTGTGTTGCATGCGTACGGTCGGGCAAGGTGGCGAATTTCTCCTCCTCCTTGGGGGCGAACATGCGCATGGAGTGCTCGCTCTCCTTGCCCAGGCCCAGGCCCAGGTCGGCGAGGGACATCACGCCAACGGCGAAGGGCCGACGCAGGGCCTCCTCGTCCTTGACCTCCTTCTTGACCTTGGCGCTGTCGTCGCCCACGAGCTGGCCTCGGCGCACCATGCGGCACACCAGGTAGGCGTCGCCGCTGTGCAGCTCCATCACCTCGAACCACGACTTGATGGTGCCGATGGCGTTGATGTCGGGCGGCAGGCCCTGGGCCGTGAGGCCCACCTTGAACTCCTCGGTCAGGTTCTGGCCGGTCCTGGCGCTGTACAGGGAGAAGTAGAGTTCCGTGGGCTCGCCGACCTGGCACATGGAGACCTTGAGCTCGAGCAGCAGGCAGTGCTGCGTGATCTCCTTGGCTGCGTTGACGCTGATGAGCTTGCCGCTCTTCAGGGCCGTCAGGTCGACAGTCGACGCCTGCTGGGAGAGCGAGGCCGTGATCGCCTGCGCAGTAGGAGTCCAGATATTTGTCAGCCAATCCGCATGCTCATTGGCAGCACACTGGGTTCAGTGAAGGGACGCGCATGCGTACGCTCTTCTCGATGGCGGGCTTGGACCTCTCCAAGTCCTTGCTCGCGCCCAGAGTCGTGTCCTTGGAAGCCAGCTCTTGGTGCTGGCGATTGGGAGCGGAGGGAGAAAATAAGGAAAATTGAGATCATCGTCATCATCATCATCATCATCATCATCATCATCATCATCATCATCATCATCATCATCATCATCATCATCATCATCATCATCATCATCATCATCACAGGAGGAAGGGATGGGCAGAGGGACATCGGGCCACTAACCATACGGTACAGCTTGAGCACGGGAGTGTTGTTCTCCGTGGCGGGCTCACCCGACGGGGTCTTGACGATCATGTCGAGTCCCAGCAGACGCCTGCCCTCCTCGATGTTGCTCATCACGCGGGGCTTGAGCTCGGCCAACGCTTTCTGGAGAGACAAAGCAGAGATACACACGTATGCGTGAGGCCCGCTCAGCTATCATGTTGTTAAGGAAGGACCAAACACGAGCGGGAAGTCTATACCGCGGGGGTGTGGGGAGACGCGATGATGCGGTGCCAGTCGAGCAACACCTTCATGCGATCCTTGATGAGGGTGTACTCCCGCATGCGCCTCTCCTGTTTCGCAGAGGAAGGTCGGAATCATTATTACTTGTTAAGCAATAATAATAATAATAATAATAATAATAATAATAATAATAATAATAATAATAATAATAATAATAAGTGCAAGAGGAGGGGAGTACCAGATAATACTGGCGCATGAGAGCTCCCCACTCGCGGAGCACGCCGCGCAGCTCCTTGGTGATGGGATCATCGTCCAGCTCACGCGTAAGGGAGATGTAGCTCTTGGGGAATATGCCCTTGACCTCCCTCGTCTACAAGGATAATAATCAGTATTCATGTTGTTTGTGAAGTTATATACATTTAAATATATTAAGTTTTTAAATATTGATTTTAAAAAAATGTGATCATGAGAACAGGTCTGTTACCGTCCGGTCGAACGAGTCGCCTCGTGAAGCTTCTATGATAAGGCTTCCTCGGTACCAGCCATCAATCTCCTCTTGGATTCGAATCTTGTCGCCTATCTTGAAGGGCAGCTGGAACTGAGCGCCAGGGGCAGGACAGTAAGGAAAGATAGCTGCACGGCGAACACCCAAGGAAAAGCAACGTTGTTACGATGGCGCAACCATGGTTTTAAAAACCAAAAGCTCCCCCTAGCAACACTGAAAAACGAGACAGCCCGCTATTTCGAAATAAAATAAGGTTGGAACTCTCGACGATAGAGAGACAGAAAGGAGGTGGAGTTCAAAAACACCGGTCTCATAAAGAAGAAGCAGAGAGGGGAGGAAAGAAGAAGCTGCGCAAGTCGAAATAACTTCCTCCCATCAGACTTATGTCAACATAGATCGGTAGCGTACCGAATCCGAAAGCGTCCAAAGGCTTCCATTTCGCGCCCACTGAAGAAGGAGCAGACCACGCCATGTTCGCGCTCAGTTTTAGTACTACCTCCGGCCGTCCGACTCATTAATTTAGGCAATAAGGCCAGTGGCCAATGGGACGAAACTGAGACTGAGCAAAAACGAAAGTGTTTAGGAAAAACAAAACGTACCGGTCGGTTTAATTGTTATATAGAAGGAAAAGGAAAAGAAAAACACGCGAAGAGAAAGATGTCGCTGGGTGTGTATGCATTAGAGCCGGCCACAAACGGCAAGGTATTGCTAAGGACCACCGTCGGGGACATCGATATAGAGCTATGGCCGAAAGAGGCACCCAAGGCGTGTCGCAATTTTGTGCAGTTGTGTCTCGAGGGTTATTACGATGACACCATTTTCCACCGCGTGGTGAAAGATTTCATCGTGCAAGGAGGCGATCCCACTGGCACGGGTTTCGGTACACCCCTCAAGCCCAAGTGTGTCTCGTTTTTCTTTCACATCGTAGCTTCGCTTATTCTCCCTTCAAGGTGGCGACTCAATTTATGGGCAGCCTTTTGCCGACGAGTTCCACTCGCGCCTCAAGTACCGTCACCGAGGGATGGTCGGTATGGCCAACACGGGCCGAAATAACAACCGCTCCCAGTTCTTCATCACTCTGGGCCCTGCGCACGAACTTGAGGGCAAGAACACCCTCTTCGGCAAGGCATGACAGTCCCTCAACCCGACCTTCATCCCCTCGTCCCATATATTGTAGTGACTGGTTGCTCTTGCGCTACTCTTCTTGTCTCCTCGCCTCCTCCTCCTCCTCTTCGTGGCCACCCATGCAGGTCACCGGCAACACGATCTTCAACGTGCTCAAGATGAGCGAGTTGGAGGTGAACCAGGAGGAGAGGCCGCTGCACCCACCTCGCGTCATCGCCGCCGAGGTCTTGTCCAATCCATTTGACGATATCATCCCGCGCGACCTCTACGCCCTGGGCATCAAGCGCAAGGCCGAGTCCGAGGACCAGGCCAAGCCTGCCATCGACCGACCCGCGATTCGCAAGAAAAGGTGTCCCTCACACGAGATGCTCACTCGTATTACATTCTATTGAATATATATATATATATATAGAAATGTATATAAATATGAATGAAATGTCCTTACATGTGAAAGCGATCGTGAACTCATACTCATTTTCTTGAATTCCATATCAAGGAATGTCGCTTTGCTGTCCTTTGGAGAAGAGGAGGGCGCAGAGGAGCCGGCTGCAGTCGTTCGGCCGAAGATGAAAAGCAGCCATGCAGTGGCCGCAGCCGCAGAGCCAGGTGAGAAGTCGGAAGCCGAGCCAAAGAGGCGTGAATCCGAGGAGGGCAGGCCGAAGTCGCGAGAAGAGGAGGCCAGGGAAGAGAGTGAGAGGAACGCCAAAGATGAGGAACTTGATGACCGGGAAGAAAAAGAGCCAAAGAGACGAGAGCGACGCTCGAATGCAGCCAAACGGCAAAGAACAGAGGACAGCGAGGACGAAAGCGAAGGGGAAGAGAAGAAAGAAGAGAAAGAGCGAAAGAGCGACAGAGCAGAGAAGGAGCGCAAGAGAGAGAAGAGGACGGATGATGATGAGGGGGAGGGCGAAAAGAAGGCGGTGTCTTCGACGTCATCCGCCTATGATGAAGTGATGGGTCGTCGAGAGCGTGAGAAGGAGGAGAGGCGCAAGGAGTTTAATGAGCTAAAGAAGTCGCTACTCTCCTTCAAGAAGCAGAGCTCCAAGTCTGCGGATAAGGAGGAAGAAGAGAAGAAGAAGCAGCTTGACCCGCTGGAGCAGATGCGTGAGCAGTACAAGGAGAGGAGCAGGAAGCGGTCGAGTGACCGACAAAAGCAGACTTTGGAAGCGCTCAAGAAGTTCCAGTCGACCCTGAAACAGCCCGACAAGGAATGGAAGCAGCACGTCCTCAAGTTCGAAAAGATAGGCGGAGAGGTAGGCTTTCTATTATTTTTTTTCCCTTCTCCATTCACTCCTCTGACCACTTTGGCGCAATCTAGATGGCGAAGGAAGAGGAACTGTATTCGGTGTTCGACCCGCTCGCGGGCAAGGATCAGCGGTCGAAGCCTTCCTGGCACAAGCAACGCCTGCAGCCCAAGAAGGAGACGGAGAAGTGGTGACCGTCGGTCGAGGAGGCCAATTGGATATTATTGCAAGAAGGGAACAAAAATGGTGCGCTTTACTGAAAGGGGTAGTCTACAAAATTCGTTGGGGCGAAGCCTCATGGCTCTTCGATGTACTTGGACACGGTCTCCTTGAGGGAGAGGTACTTGGTTTCGACCATGTTCTGGAAGGGGATGTGCTCCGACGAGATCAGCGACTTGCTCAGTCGAATGGCGAAGCCGCACATCCGCACGAAGGCGGACATGTTCTCCTTGAGCGTGGCGATCAGTTGCTGGTCGTAGGGCTTGCCCGTGTCCGGGTCGATCGCCCCCGGCGGCAGGAATGTCTCGCATATCTTGAGCGGGCCTTCGTTCACCACTGGATTGGTGGCGCGCAGAGTGGCCACAGTTAAGAATCGGACATGCAAACTTTCGCTGCAGCGATGAAGGGGACGTACTGGTGACGACTGAGCCCTGGATGACTGAGTGGAGCGCGTTAAGGCGCGGCGGGTTGGTCTCCAGCTGTTCGCGCAGCGCCGCCACACGGTTCTCGATGAGTTCCACGGCGTTTTCCAGCGGAGTCAATATCACCTGTTAGCACACAAACGCGCGTGTTATGAGTCTTAAGGCCCTTTTTAGACCAAAATGTTGGGGGAAGAATGGGTGGGTACGTTTTCGGTTGAAACGACGGGCAGGCGAGTCAGGATATAGGGGAAGCTCAGGTTGGTCTTGAACATGATCTTCTTCTTCTGCTGTCGCGCGAGGCCCTCCGCCACGTTCTTGCCCTGCGCCGAGTAGCCCGTCTCAAAGATGAACGAATCTGAGCGCGTTCGTGTCCAACCCCACCCCCCGATGGTGTCAGCATCAGCAATGCTATGAAGGCTGCCCAATATGAAAAAAAAAAAGGGGGGGGGTTGGTCGCAGTACTGATGTTGAAGTTGCGCGCGTGCGGAGTGACGCGAGAGGAGTCGACGTGGGGGTTGACGGCGCCGATCTGGACGTAGACCTTGTTCCTGTCCATGTCGGAGGGCTCGATGGCCTTGTTCTGGACGATCACCACGTTCTCCGGGTCGTCTCCGACGCGCCCCCTGTGCTTCTCCTTGAGCTGGGCCTGGATGTGGCCCAGCTTGGTGTGGCCCGGCAGGCGGTAGATCAGCTCCTTGCCATCCAGCTCCTCGAACTTGGGCCCGTAGTAACCCACCCGGTAGTACACAGGGAACACCCGCACCTCCTTATTCTGTCGACACACATTCGATTGATCGTCAGCCCAACTCCTCAACCATCAGTCGTGCATCGCTCATCGTTCCGGATTCACACAGGAAAACATTGAAGAGATGACGACTGTGGAAGGGAGAGAAGAGGGAGGGGGGGAAGGGGGGGCGAGCGCGAGAGGGCGTACGGCGGCGATGAGGGTGTCGGTGAGCGACCGGAATCGTTCGAGGGTCTGGGAGAGATAGGGGTAGAGCTTCTCCGAGCTGAAGATGGTGGTCAGCATCATCAGCACCTCGAGGCACACCTCGTACGCCTTGGCCTGTGCGCGAACACGAGCCGTCACCCCC
>CDFF01072200.1:8444-42363 GCA_000826265.1 Acanthamoeba culbertsoni
TTATTGGCTTCGCTTTGCTGCTCTTCGTCGCTTTCGCTGCTGATGTCGCTGTCGCTGTAGCTGTAGCTGTAGCTGTAGCTGACGCCCTCGCGCGGAACATCGTCCTCGGGGTCGACGTCATTTCGTCGACACCAGGCGGCCGCAGCAGCGTGCAGATCAGGTCGCGACCCTAAGGCCTTGTTCTTGTGGGAGCCGTTGGCCTTTACGCGAGTGTCGTTGCCATCACCACCAGTGTTATCGCCACTGCCACCATCACCATCACCGCCGCCGCCGCCACTTGCAGCGAGGTCATGGTGACCATCCTCGCCTCCGGCCTCCGACGCGGCAGCCTCTTCTTCGAGGGCCCTCATCACGTCAGCGAAGCGCGGGAACTCGCTCTTCTCGTAGCCGAACCGCTTGCTGAAGAATGTCCGCACGCATTGCACGTCACGATCGAAGTACTTGACGGTCCGTACGGACACGCACACACACACACACGCACGCACACACACACACACGGTTAGTGCGACTGATTTCTCCCCACCCTTCTTGTGACGGAAAGCGGAATTGGGGGAGGATAGGGGAGGGGGGGAGGGGGGGAGCGACGCACTCCTCAGCATTTGGGTGGCTGGTGGAGACCATCTGTGGGAAGTCGATGAGGATGATGTCCTCGTCGGTGATCATGGTTGAAGTCGCCGTGAATGAGACCATATCAGGCGAGCTTGACGATGAGATTCATGAGCTTGCTGTAGACGCGTCCCGGGTGCTTCACCTCACTCACCTGGCAGCTGGGATATTGCGTTTGTGTAAAATAATAAATAAATATGCCACCGCAGGTGCGCCAAGGGAGACGTACAGAGGGTAGCCTTTGACGAGCTCCATGATCACGGCATGGCGGTTGGCATCTACCGGCCAAGGCACGTGGTCATACAGCACCTGAGGTTGTTGGTTGTTGGTTGTTGTTGTTGTTGTTGTTGTTGTTGTTGTTGTTGTTTGACAGGGGTGAGAGCGGCCTTTGAGGTGTGTGTGAATAGGGGACGTCGTGGGGACCTTCATGTATGCAAACTCCTTGAGGGCCGAGAGCAGAGAGTAGAGAGCCGAGAGACGGGCCATGTAGAGCCAAGACGTGTGCTTGTGGTGCTGCATGTAATCACGCTTGTTCTTGATCTGCCGGAAGGAGATGTGGCCAAGTCGGTGCAGCTTCAGAATCAAGTCCTCTTCCTGGTCATTGGTGGCAAGGTAAATGTCTTTCCAACACCCACCTTGTTTCCCACGGCCAACACTACGCCCTGATCACGCAACGCTTTGAGCGCGAGATAGTCGTAACCCAAGTAAGTGAGCTTGTAGCCATCATATTTTCTAGCCTCGTGAGAGATGAGCTTGTTTTTATGCAGGAGCGTGATGTATTTGTACATTCCGCCTCACTTCAGCTTGGCAATCAAGTTGATGTTACTAATGATAATGATATAACATTTGAAAAAACGCCATTTTCAGGAAAAAAAAAGTGCTAGTGATACTTTTTACAAAAATGAAAAAACATTTTCCATAAATTTGTATCAAGTAATTTTTCACTGTTCATTTTAAAATAAAAAAGACAGGATCAATGTGCATCAATCCTATTAAATACAGTGAAAATTAGGATATATCCAGGATTATTGGAAATTTGATGGAAAAAAAAGAAAAGCAAAATTTTCACAACTTAACACTGGTTTTTTGCAGATCAATGCACATCAGTACTTATGTTTTTTTAGTGTGATGTACAAAATTAGAGGATTTTCAGTTTTTCTTTGTTCTGATATCATAATATAATCATTATATTTGTTTGTTTAACTTGTACAAAAATCATTTTTCAAAAAGTGCCAGTTTTTGCCATTAGCTCAACAATCTGCCTAACTGTCTTTTGAGAAATCTTTCCTTAAGTTTGAGCCTGAATTCCACACTTTTGAAAATTGTGAAAAACTGGGAGCTTATTTGCTGGGGCGCAAGGCATAAGGAAGAAAGCTAAGAGCTTGCTTGCTTTCACATTTCCCTCAACTTAGCCTAAGGCCGCCCTGGCCTTTATCACCCTTGAGCTCTTCACTCCTTAATCCCAACTGGTCAATCCTATAACAATAAGCATTGTCCTTCAAAGCCTGACCCTTCTTGATAATCCACTTGTCTACGTTGTCCATCAATTTTGTATGATTGAAGATCACTGTCTCATATTCTCTATCCATGAAAGCACTGTACTTGCATAAGAAGTAATATCTCAGCACTTTGGCAACTGGGATATCCTTGGAAAGCACGTAAAACCTGTTCACAAAGCACTGTCCCTTGATCTTGATCCTAAGCTGTACTGCTCCCTTTGCTGACACTATTGTTGGAGTGAGAGGTTAGCCTATAGGCTCAAGGTTTGATGAAAGAAAGTCCTTTATTGAAAGCAGATATGCCCTTTTATACCTATATTCAACAGCTAAGGGTTCATTGGCCTTAGCCATTAACTCAACAGCTATTGGAGTTGGATTCCTTCAAATCTGGACTCCAAATCTTGCCTTTAAGATTTTCTCCAGAAATCTGGGGGCTTGTCCTCAGGGGCGCAGGGCGCAGGGAATTCCTGCAGAGAGCTGGCGCACTTTCACATTCCCTCTGACTTAGATTGAGGCTGCCTTGGCCTTGTTGGCATAGTCCTTACCTCATACTCTTGAAGTAGCTGGTTGGCCTTGAGATTTTTCTCATCAATCCAGCTGTTGTCTTTTGGGATATAGCCTGCCCAGTGCACCTGATACTGCATTTTGCTTTGGCAAGTATGATAATCTACAATCTCCTCAATCTTGTAATTGTTGTTCTCACCAATGTCTTTTTCTAATAGATCAGGTTTGCCCTGATCATCCTTGATTTCAACAAAAGGCTTGCTTCTTTCTATGTTGAACTTGTTTTCTTGTTCTTTCCAATCATGAAGGATGACAACCTGGGGAGAGACCTGTTTCATTGCAGACCCAATGATCTATAATTTCTTTAATCTTGTAATCCTCCTCTTTGCATTTGTGGAGGTCTGCCTCATGGGATCAGGAATCAGTTTCTGTTTTCTCAGATCAGATCTCAATGAAGGGTTTCACCCTCTCAATGTTGAGCTTGTTCATCTTCCCTTTCTGATCTTGAAGTTCCACAACTTGAGGTGACACTTGTCTCACCACAAAGAAGTAACCTGCCACTTTTTGGCAAGCTTCTTCAATCTTCCCTTTGTTGAAAACCTGACTAACACCTTGTCACCAGGTTTGAACTCACAGATTCTAAACTCATGGTATTGAGAACTTTTACACTGATGTGCACCAGTATTCTTGTGGACCTTTTCCAAGACTCGCTCTTAGGTTTCTTGAAATTTGCAAACCCAGGCTTCCACATCAGCATCAAGGTTACAGTCATCTGCCAGATTCCTCAAGGGGTTGATTGAAGGCATGGTCCTTCCAAACAGGACCTCATATGGGCTGCATCCTGTGATCTTGGGGCTGGCCCTGTAAGCAAATAACAGTAAAGGAAGGAATACATTCCAGTTATCCTGTTTCAAATTCATGTAGCAGGCCAGGCTGTTCTTGAGCATTTTGTTGAAACACTCTACCTGTCCATTGGTGTGAGGATGCTCAGAGGTGGAGTAGGTGTGCTTGATTTCTAACCAGTGATTCAGCTCCTGATGAAGCTCAGCAATAAATTCTCACCCTTGATCAGAGATGATCTTGGTAGGAGGGCCCCACCTTCTGATTGGATCCAATAAGGCTTCTGCCACCATCTGGGCCCTGGCATCTGGAATTGGGTACACCTTGGGCCACTTCAAGAATAAATCTTAAAGGATCACAGCATGTGTGTTTCCCCTTGCAGTCTTGGGAAGGGGTCCTATTGTTGGAAAGATCAGGAAAATGAAGGAAATTCCTGCCAGGAATTTCCCTAGTATTGAAATAATGGATAAATAATGGAATTAATGAATATATGGTGGTTGTAATGGTCAGCCTATAATGGCTAGGCCTAGATATAAATTGTAGAGTGTTTATTCAATAAAACAGACTTACCCACACACAAACTCCCTCATTCTTGGGGTCTCCACTGTCCATTGATCCCTAACTACAACAATATTCCAGAGGATTAGAAATAGGAATCTCTTTGTCAAGATAGACAAGAGCGAGTTTGTGCCAAGGGAAATGACTTACCTTGAGCATGTGATTTCAAACAACAGGATCAAGACTGACCCAAAGAAGATAGAAGCTGTGGAGAGGACTGCAGTGCCAAAAGATTGGAGAGCAGTACAAAGCTTCTTGGGTCTGGCAAATTACTATCACTGATTCATCAAGGACTTCTTGAGGATTGCAAAGCCCTTGACTTGGTTGACCAGTGATAACAAGTTGTGGAGATGGTCATCAGATGAACAAACTGCATTCAACGAGTTGAAGAGGGCTCTGACTTGAGCCCTTGTCCTCAGGTACCCTGATCTGAGGAAATCCTTTAGGTTGTGTTGTGATGCAAGCCTGTACACGATTAGGGCATGCCTTGAGCAAACAGAGGATGGAAGGAACTGGCATGTGGTCAGTTACAAGAGCAAGTCACTGATGAAGACTAAGTTGAACTGGTCTATGACAGAGCGTGAGTGCTATGCCAGCATACATTTTCTGTGCCAGTGGAGACATCTTCTCCTTGGACAAGAAATCCAGGTGATCATGGATCATCATGCACTTCAGTGGCTCTTTGATCAGAAGGACCCTACAGGGAAAATCACAAGATGGATCACAAAGATCCAAGAATTCTTCCCTTTGCTGATTCAACATTGGGCTGGGCGAATTCATCTGAACAGAGATGCAATGTCCTGCAAGCCAATAGCCATGGACCTCACCAAAAATGACAGCCAGGTATCAAGTCTCAAGTCTACTGTGAAGAAGGAATTTTTATTGAGAGACCCAGAATTTGAGTGGATAATCTGAGTGATCAAGGGCAATGCTCAAGCAGGAAGGGGGAAGATAGCTTGACAGCTGGCTCTTCTTGATCAGATTGTGATTCAGGACAATCAAGTATTCAAGACCTTCTGGCCTCAAGCAAAGAAAAAGGAGGTGAAGACAAACACAATGGCCCAACTTCAGTGGATTGTGACCTGCAAGTTGAGAAAGGAAATTCTAGAGGAGTATCACAACTTTTCTCTAGGCAGACATCTCAGCTGAGACAAGGTGTACAGACACCTTGTAACCAAGTACTGGTGGCCAGGCATGTGGAATGATGTGGACAAGTGGATTCAAGCGTGCCCACGGTATTAAGCACACCAAGACAAAGTCAAGCCAACTGCAGGACCTCTCCTCTTAATCCAAACTACAAAGCCTTGGGAGAAGGTAGAGGTTGATCTGATAGTGTTGTAGTTAAGGATCAATGGACAGTGGAGACCCCAAGAATGAGGGAGTTTGTGTGTGAGTAAGTCTGTTTTATTGAATAAACACTCTACAATTTATATCTAGGCCTAGCCATTATAGGCTGACCGTTACAACCACCATATATTCGTTAATTCTGTTATTTATCCGTTATTTCAATACTAAGGAAATTCCTGGCAGGAATTTCCTTCATTTTCCTGATCTCTCCAACATACCCCCCGACTAAGACAAAACTGTCCCGGTTTTCGTCACAGCCCCTGGCTGTCGAGGTAGCAGGCTTTGAGTTTGTCCACGTGGAGATTGCCCTCAGGCACCCAGCTATCATCTCGTGCAGTGTAGCCTTTCGACCGAACTTGGAATTCTCGCCCGGACTTGAGATCATGATGATCAATGATATCCTCAATCTTGAACTCAGCTTTGTCTTCTCCACTGTGGATATGATAGTCCTCTTCCTTGACCTCAACCTCAGGATCCTCCTTGATTAGTGTAGGTCGTAGTCCAGTCCCAGAAATATAGCATTTGGTTCTCTCAATATTTAACTTAAATTCCCCTCTTTTACCATCATCAAGTAAGACAGTCTGTTCTGTCAGTTGATCAATTATGGCGTAGGGTCCTCTCCATTTCTTGGCTAACTTTCTTGCTCATCCTTTCATAGGTATGCAGATCATTACTTGATCACCTGGCACATAGATCAGATCGTGTTTTGATTTGTGATTCTCTTTCATCTCCATTCTCACAGCTTGAAGCTTGACTTTGACTTCGTCCTGGATGATTTCTTGGGCTTTTCTAAGCTTGGAAATCCACTTGTCCATGATTGATTTCGTTGGTTCCTCCCATCAAACGTCAATCAATGGGGGTGCAGGGTGACCAAAGAGCACTTCATATAGGCTCTTCTCAATCAACTTCTGAGGGCTTGATCTGTAGGTATATAATAATAAAGGCAAGAATGCATCCCAATTATCCTGCTTACTATTTGCGTAGCAGGATATCATCCCCTTAAGCGTCTTGTTGAATCTCTCCACCTGTCCATTTATCTGCAGATGTCCTGGAGTTGAGTAGGATTGCTTGATGCTGAGTCGCCTAGCCAACTCTTGATAAAGGGCTGCCATGAACTTGCTTCCCTGATCACTGATGATCTTTCTGGGAGGTCCCCATCTCCCAATCAGTTTGATTATTGCTTCAGCTACAGTCTTCACGGTCAAATCCAGGATTGTGTAGACTTCTGGCCATTTCATGAAAAGATCTTGCATTACCACAGTGTAAGTGTTTCCTCTTCTTGACTTGGGCAGTGGCCTGATAAGATTGATCCTGATGGTGTCCCACGGACTCTCGGTGATGATTGGATTTAGAGGCCCTGCCGTCGGTCCATATGTGCCTTGATGCTCCTGGCATTGTGGGCACAACTTGACCCAATTATTGATGTATTTTCACATCAACAGCCACCAGTAATTTGGTACCATTTTCTGGTAAACTTTGTCTCTACTCAGGTGTCCACTGATTGGGGAATCATGATGAAGCTTCATCAGTTCCTCACGCATCAATATCAGTACTATCCACTGTAGCATCGCATTTGGTTTCTTTTCCTCGGTTTTTGGAGACTTTGGCGTTGGCCAATATGTTCTGTAGACTGGATTCTCATCAACTACAATTTGTTCCAATAAGGCTTGCTGTCATATGTTCTTCCCCCTTCCAGCGTCACCGTCACTCTCAATGGCATGTAGAATCCATTCAAATTCAGGGTCTTTGCGCAGGTCGTCGTAGTTTGATGAGGGAGTTGCGCTGACCACAGTCAGCCATCCTTCCTTGTTCCCCTCAGTATCATTAACTTGGTTCATAGCAAAAAGCTTCCATGATAATGCATCACCATTCAAATTCACTCTCCTAGCACAATGAGTGACCTTGATCAGAAAAAATTCCTGGATCCTCATGATCCACCTCACAATTTTCCCTGTAAGCTCCTTTTGATCAAAGAGCCATTGAAGTGCAGCGTGGTCCAACTTGACTTCAAATTCACCGCCTAGGAGCAAATGTCTCCATTTCTCCAGAAAGTAGACAATCACATACGCTTCACATTCAGTAGCAGACCAATTCAATTCAGTCTTGCTGAGGGATTTACTCCCATAGGCAATTACATGCCATGCCTTGTCATCATCCAATTGTTCAAGGCAAGCTCCTATTGCGTAGAGACTGGCATCGCAACATAGTTGGTAAGGCTTCCTGTAGTTAGGATAACATAGTATCAGCGTGGAGATCAGGTAGTCCTTGATACAATCAAAGGCTTCTTGCTGTTCTGATCCCTATTTTCACTTTTCTTTCTCTCCCATCATGCTAGTTAAGGGTCTGGCGATCTTTGCAAAGTTTTCCACAAACTGCCGATAGTAGCTCGCAAGTCCTAGGAAGCTTTGTAGAGTCATCTTATCTCTTAGGACCCTGACTTCCTTGACTGCTTGGATCTTTTTGGGATTGGTGCTCACTCCTCAGCTACTGATGATGTGACCTAAGTATTCTATCATCTTGGGTACGAAGGCACACTTGTCAATTTTTATGAATAAATTCCTCTCACAGATTCGCTTGAATATTTCACATAGGTGTTGCAGATGATCCTCAAATGTCTCACTATAGATGAGTAAATCATCCATGTGGACCCAGGCCCAGTTGCCTTTGGCTGGCCTGATCATTTTGTCCATCACTCGTTGAAATGTAGGAGGTGCATTCATGAGTCCGAATGGCATCACGATTGGCTTGTAGAGTCCTTGTCGCATGATGAATGCGGCCATCCACGTCGCACAAGGCATCATTGGGATCTGCCAAAATCCATTACAGAAATCCATCTTAGATCTGTACCTGGCTTTCCCTAGTCCATCAAGACACTTGTTCAGGTCAGACATTGGATAGACATCCCTCTTGGTCCGCTTGTTTAGCTTTCAATAATCAATGCAGAATCTCCACTTGCCTAGTTCTTTCTTCAGCGCAAGTAGAATCAGGAACGCCCAATCACTGCTAGAAGGCCTGATCATGCCTGACTTGAGCATGATCTCCACTTCCTCATTGATGATTTCTTGCATCACTGGCAATACTCTCCTTGGTCTCACCTTAATCAGTGTAGAATTCGTGACTTCAATGTCATGGACTACTGTCTTACTGCTCCCGGTTCTTGCCAGTCACACTTGGAATATATCTTGATTCTCCAGAAAGACTTTTTCCAAGAGTCCCTTCTGCTCATCAGTGAGGTCAGATCATCTTGCATGTTCCTTCAGCACTTGTTCAATCTCCTCATTGCTGATCTTCTCAAGTGGGTAGGGCGCAGTGCTCGCTGGGCTCCCATCAAGGTTGCTTGGCAGCTCCACCTTTCTCCTTAAGGTCAGAGATCTGGTCTTCCAGTCTAAAGTCCCCTCATACTTCTCAAGGATGTCAAATCCAATCACACCCAGATACAGAAAATCCTCTCACACTATATTAAGACCATGGTCATACTCATGATCACCCAGTTTCAACGCAACTTTGGCCTGGCCCTCAACAGAGATCTTTCCACCTGCTGCAGTGGTCCACCAGCTTCCTCCCTTTCAGACTTCACATTCTTCAGAAATAAATTCTTTTCAAACAAAACTGTCCATTGCCCCAGAATCCACTAGGAATTCAACCTTTTTCCCATCAATCTTACCCATCAACTTGGGTAGTTGACCCATCTTGGTTAAGGGAAAGGTCCTCTCTTCCTCTCATACAATGCTGTTGTATTTCTTCAGTTTTGAAGATTTTTCTCTTGAGTCCACATCATTTTTTGGCCTTGGCTCTGGGCAGTTGGCATGACAGGATCAATCCATTGATGAATGTCATCACCAGGAATTCCTCATTGGCGTTGGTCATTGCTTGCCACACCATAGCTTCCACTTGCATTGAGAATTCTTGTATTTGTTCCTCATTTTTCTGGCAAAGGGCTCAAACCTTGGTGAACGCCTTATAACAGTTCACCTTATCATGTGCATAAGTCTGTACCAACCTCTCCTTGAGGTCAATCCACATGATGGTACACAGCATCCTTCTCACCATCCATGCCCAGTCCTGGACCACAGCCACTCTTCCTAAGAGTCTGTTTACTGCTCAGATCACAAGTTCTAACTCATTCCATCCAGCTCAAATCACTATTTCCTCCATGTTCTCCACAAAGGCTACCACATCCTCTCCACTCACTCCAGAGAACTCAGGTAGGTCTTGAAGTCCCACTATTGTGTAGTGACTTTCACCTATAGTCGATCCTGTCATCACGCTTGCTTCTTGGCTGGTTGTTGATGATGTTGGTTTCTGAGAGGTGAACAGTCTGGAATAAATTACTTGGAGACTTTGACATTGTCACCTCAATGTGGCTGCACAGTCATCCACTTCACATCTGTGCGATGGGAACTTCACACCAATCCTTGGCACATGTGTCCCAGTGTCCTTATCCATCTCTTCCTTGATATCTTCCATTCCAGAGCTTCCTTCCTCATCCTTGGAGTGAGTCTCAAGGGCCTTGCCCTTCTTCACAGTCATTGCAGTCACAGTGTCTTTCTTCCACACAGCCATCCATTTGACCCCAGCAATCCTCACAGCCTCATCCTTCAGTACAATTGGAACTCCCCTCTTATCACTGCTCATCTCCTTGTTCGTTAGATTGTCTAGTCTATGGTAATAATGAAGACGATCCTGCCATTGTCACCAAAATGTTGTAGTTAGGGATCAATGGACAGTGGAGACCCCAAAAATTTGTGTGTGGGTAAGTCTGTTTTATTGAATAAACACTCTACAATTTATATCTAGGCCTAGCTGTTATAGGCTGACCGTTACAACCACCATATATTCGTTAATTCTGTTATTTATCTGTTATTTCAATACTAGGGAAATTTCTGGCAGAAATTTCCTTCATTTTCCTGATCTCTTCAACATACCCCCTGACTAAGACAAAACCATCCCAGTTTTGGCTGTTGAGGTAGTGGGCTTTGAGTTTGTCCGCGTGGAGATCATCTTCAGGCACCCAGCTATCATCTCATGTGGTGTAGCCTTTCCACCAAACTTGGAATTCTTGCCTAGACTTGAGGTCACAATGGTCAATGATATCCTCAATCTTGTACTTGGCTTTGTTTTCCCCACTGTGGATATGAGAGTCCTCTTCCTTGACCTTGACCTCGGGATCCTCCTTGATTGGTGTAGGTCATGGTCCGGTTCTGGAAATGTAGCATTTGGTCCTCTTGATATTCAACTTAAATTCTCCTCTTTTACTGTCATCAAGACAGTCTGTTCTGTTAGTTGATCGATCATGGCATAGGGTCCTCTCCATTTCTTGGCTAACTTTCTCACTTGTCTTTTCGTAGGTACGTGGATCATTACTTGATTGCTTGGGTGGTAGGTCGGATCACGTTTTGATTTGTGATTCTCTTTCATCTCCGTTCTTGCAGCTTGAAGCTTGACTTTGACTTCGTCCTAGATGATTTCTTGGGCTTTTCTAAGCTTGGAAATCCACTCAATTGGGTCAAGTTGTGCCCACAATGCCAGGAGCATTGAGGCGCAAATGGACCAACAGCAGGGCCTCTAAATCCAATCATCACCGAGAGTCTGTGGGACACCATCAGGATCAATCATATTGGGCCACTGCCCAAGTTGAGAAGAGGAAACACCTACACCGTGGTAATGCAAAAGCTTTTTCTTGAAATGGCCAGAAGTCTATGCAATCCCAGATTCGACCACAAAGACCATAGCCAAAGCAATAATCAAACTGATTGGGAGATGGGGACCTCCCAGAAAGATCATCAGTGATCAGGGAAGCACAGCTCATCATAGTTTGGTGAGGGAGTCACGCTGATCATGGTCAGCCGTCCTTCCTCATTCCCCTCAGTATCATTAACTTGGTTCACAGCAAAAGGCTCCCATGATAACGCATCACCATTCAAATTCACTCTCCCAGCGCAATGAGTGACCTTGATCAGAAAAAATTCCTGGATCCTCATGATCCACCTTGCAATTTTCTTTGTAGGTTTTTTTTGATTACAGAGCCATTGAAGTGCAGTGTGGTCAAACTTGACTTCGAATTCACCACCTAGGAGCAAATGTCTCCATTTCTCCAGAAAGTAGACAATCACATACACTTTGCATTCAGTAGCAGACCAATTCAATTCAGTCTTGCTGAGGGATTTACTCCCATAGGCAATTACATGCCATGCCTTGTCATCATCCAATTGTTCGAGGCAAGCTCCTATCACATAGAGACTGGCGTCATAACATAGTCAGTAAGGCTTCCTGTAGTCAGGATAACATAGTGTCAGCGCAGAGATCAGGGATTCCTTGATACAATCAAAGGCTTCCTGCTGTTCTGATCCCCATTTCCACATTTCTTTCTCTCCTGTCATGCTAGTTAAAGGTCTGGCATTCTTCACAAAGTTTTCCACACACCACCAATAGTAGCTCACAAGTCCCAGGAAGCTTCATAGAGTTGTCTTATCTCTCAGGAACCTGACTTCCTTGACTGCTCAAATCTTTTCAGGATCAGTATTCCATCATCTCAGGTACAAAGGCACACTTGTCAATTTTTACAAATAAATTCCTATCACAGATTCACTTTAATATTTCACGTAGGTGTCGCAGATGATCCTCGAATGTCTCATTATAGATAAGTAAATCATCCATGTGGACCCAGGCCCAGTCACCTTTGGCTGGCCCAATCATCTCGTCCATCACCCGTTGAAACGTAAGGGGTGCATTTGTGAGTCTGAATGGCATCACGATTGGCTCATAGAGTCCTTGTCTTGTGATGAATATGGCCATCTGTGTTGTGCATGGCATCATTGGGATCTGCCAACTTCTGTACAGAAATCCATCTTAGATCTGTATCTGGCTTTCCCTAGTTCATCAAGACATTTGTTTGGGTTGGACATTGGATAGACATCCCTCTTGGTCTGCTTGTTTAGCTTTTGATAATAGATGCAGAATCTCCACTTGCCCGGTTCCTTCTTTAGTGCAAGTAAAATCAGGAACGCCCAATTGCTTGACTTGAGCATGATCTCTACTTCCTCAGCGTTGGTCATCACTTGCCCCATTGTAGCTTCCACTTGCATCAAGAATTCTTGTACTTGTTCCTCATTTTTCTGGCGAAGGGCTTGAACCTTGGCAAACACCTTATAACAGTCCACCTTATCACATGCATAAGTCTGTACTAACCTTTCCTTGAGGTCAATCCACATGACAGTACACAGCATCCTTCTCACCATCCATGCCCAGTCCTGGACCATGGTCACTCTTCCTGAGAGTCTGTTTACTGCTCAGATCACAAGTTCTGACTCATTCCATCCAGCTCAAATCACTACTTCCTCTATGTTCTTCACAAAGGCTACCACATCCTCTTCACTCACTCCAGAGAACTCAGGTAGGTCTTGAAGTCCCACTACTGCATAGTGACTTCCACCTGTAGTCAATCCCATCATCACACTTGCTCCTTGGTTTGTTGATGATGACATCAGTTTCTAAGGGGTGAATGGTCTGAAATAAATTACTTGGAGACTTTGACATCACCACCTCAATGTGGCTGCACAGTCATCCACTTTGCATCCATGCAATGGAAACTTCACGCCAATCCTTGGCATATATGTCCCCACATCCTCATCCATCTCTTTCTCAATATCTTCCATTCCAGATCTTCCCTCCTTATCCTCAGAATGAGTCTCAAGGGCCTTGCCCTTCTTCAGAGTCATCATGGTCATATGTCTTTCTTCTGCACAGCCATCCATTTGACCCCAGCAATCCTCACAGCCTCATCCTCTAGTACAGTTGGAACTCCCCTCTTATCACTGCTCATCTCCTTGTTTGTTGGATCATCTAGTCTATGGTAATAACAAAGACGATCCTGCTGTTGTCACCAAAATGTTGTAGTTAGGGATCAATGGACAGTGGAGACCCCAAGTATGAGGGAGTTTGTGTGTGGGTAAGTCTGTTTTATTGAATAAACACTCTACAATTTATATCTAGGCCTAGCCGTTATAGGCTGACCATTACAACCACCATATATTCGTTAATTCCGTTATTTATTTGTTATTTCCATACTAAGGAAATTTCTGGCGAAAATTTCCTTCATTTTCCTGATCTCTCCAACAATATATCCTCAAGATGAAAGATATGTTCCTCAAATGTCCCATTGAAGATCAGTAGATCATCCATGTGCATCTAGGCCCAGTTGCCTTGTGTATTCCCAATCATTTTGTCCATGACCCGTTGGAATGTTGCCAGCACGTTGGTCAATCCAAAAGGCATGACCATCACCTCAAAGAGTCTTTTTCTTGTGATGAATGCTGCTACCTTGCTTGCACTTGGAGAAAGAGGGATCTGCCAGAATCCACTGCAGAAATCTATCTTTGATTGAAACTTAGCATTCCCCAATCATTCAAGGATGTTATTGGGTTCTGGCATCAGGTAGACATCTTGTCTTGTCATCTTGTTTAGTTCCTAATAATTGATGCAGAATCTGGAATTCTTTTCATCAATGGGGCAGGACTTGTCCTTTGGCACAATGAGAACTGGTGAGGCCCATTCCGAGCTTCCTCTCCTGGCAAGTCCCAACTTGACCAGTTTGATGATATGCATGTTGATCAACTCCTGGTTCATTGGCAAGGCTTTCCTTGCTTGGAGATTGACTGGCTTTGGGTTCTCCACCGTGAATTTGATCTCATGAACAGTTGTCTGGCTTGATCCTGGCATGTCAAGATTGAATTTGAAGATATTGCAGTGTTGGAGGAGAAGATCTCTTAGGGTCTTCCTTCCTGGTTCTCCAACATCTGCATTTTCTACTAACCATTTGATTGCCTTCGAGATCTTATCATCAGACAGATTCTCAATTGAGTAAAGGTTGACTGCCTCTGCCCAGGCTCTGGTTGCTGGACCTATCCTAGGTCCCTTGAGAAATAGAACGCTTTCCTCACTGTTGATGATGCCCTTGTACTTGGAGACAAAATCGTAGCCAAGGATTCCCTGGTGGAGAGTTTCCTTTGTTGACATGTAGAATTTGTGCTCGAACACTCCTGCGCCAATGTGAAAGGGGACGAGGGATTTCCTGATCACATTCATTGTTCCTCCATCAGCCAGGGTCCATTTCTTTGTGCATGGACGGATTGTGCTTCCCTCAGGTATTAATGTACATTTTCTTGGATAAAGCTATTGGTGGCACCAGAGTACACCAACACATGGAGCATCCTTGCTCCACACTGCACAAGAATCATTGAAATTCGATTCTTTAGGGGGGCAGGCACCCTTATCATCTCCTGGACCTGTATTGCGCCCACCAATCCATCTGTGGGCTGATCCTGGAGAGCTCCAACTGACTTCTTCGTTTTCTCAGGTCTTGGGCAATTCCCTTTCCTCGACAATCTTGCAGCTTCCTTTTCCTGTAAGCTTAGGACACTCAGGCCTCCAATGTCCCTCTTCACTGCAGTGCCAGCACAATGTTAAACTCTGATCCTTTGTGGATTCGGACTTCCTCCTTGTCATCTGGGCTGGTCCACCCTGTTTTGATCAAGATAAGTAATTGCATCCCTTCTGGTTCGCCCAGTCACTTTTCTTCTCAACCCAATCTTAGAGTCCTTGCCACTTAACCTTGTGTCATGTGGCCTCCAAGGCCTTCTCCATTGAAGGATACAGGGTCACTCTCAATCATACCTTGAGAGAAGGCAGTAGTCCATTCACAAATTTACTGACTAACAGAGCTGTTGAGGGGTTTTTCTCCACAGTGAAGATGGCATCTTCCACATAGAACCTAAATTCCTTGACACTCTTGTGAGACCTCTGGACTAACCCATCCATCTTCTTGTGGGCCAAATAGCAATTGGTCTTGTCTTCACTGTATGTGGTTGTGAGTTCTTTTCTCAGTTCCTCCCAGGTGATCGTCCTCCCAATTTGCAACACCATTCAAATCCACCCACACATGACCTTGGCACAACTGCAAAGCTGATTTCCAGTCTTCTGCACAAGTTCCTTGTTGGTCCACTTTCCTTGGGAGAACACTTCCTCCATCTCATCAAGGAACTTGATCACATCTTCCTTGTTCTCCCTAGAGAATGTAGGTAAATCCCAAACACCAAATATTGCCCACTTGGTCTCACTTAACAAAGTCAAACTTGATTCCATTCTCTTCATTTCAGGCGCATATGGGGTTGCACCCGTCATTGTGGCAGCATGGGCTTCCTATCCGCCATCATCAGAGACATTGGTCTCTGACACCTTACTTGCAGTCCTCCTGCTATCTTCTTGGGCAGATTCTCTTGATCCTCCTCCCCTTACCATCTCGTTGGTCAATGTAGCCAAAATGGCCTCAATGTGGTCCATCTTTGCCAAAGAACTTTCCACCGCCAAGAGTCTTGCTAGGATTGCTGGGTCCAACTCCCCTCATGGGATTGGAGAAGAAGTGTGTGAACTCTTCCTTGAGGGCAAAGCGTTTGTTGCACTCAAGGTAGGCATTGCTGAGCACATGAAGCTTGACTTTGTTGCAGTCAGGGACTTATCTATTGTGAAACTCATCCTAGCCCTAGGTATGTTTTACTGTGTCTCTCTGTAGAGTTCTTAGGATAGTCTATGGTAGGACTATCCTGCCGTTATCACCAAAATGTTAGAGCGCCAAGTAAGGGATGAACCAGGCTACAAGTTGTATGGGCAAAAGTCCTTTATTGAGGGCTAATGAGCCTTTTTATACCTACAACTAATGGCTAGGGGATCGTTGGTCCCTGGCTGTTATACTAACGACCATCAGAGTCATTTTCCTTTGAATCGTGACTCTGAATTTGGCATTGCAGATTTCCTCTGGAAATTGGGAGCTTGTCCTAGGAGGCGCAGGGTGCAGGGAATTCCTGCTGAGAGCCTGGCGCTCTCACAATATACCTTGTCTCACCAAGATGTCCACCTAAAGGAGAGTCATGGTACTTTTCCAGAATCTCTTTCCTCAACTTGCAAGGCACAATTTGTTGAAGCAGACATGGTTCGAATCCTGGCGCAGCCAGTTGGACTTTGGAACGCAAGGATTTTATCTGTGTCTGACTTTGCCTGCGCCTGCATTTGTTCAACCAATAGGCACTTGACAAGAACGGATAAAAGAAGTAAGAAGAAAAGCTTTATTTTGTCTCTTATTCGGATTCTTACAAATACATACCTTTCACCTACCACTGTGCGTTCTTCCCTTGGTTGCAACCTGACTCTGCCGCAACAGGTTATGGGCCCACGCCCTTAAGGTAATACATAGGTATACAAAGTTTGTAAAAATCGCAAAGAAAGACTCTTTACTCGAAGTGTATACACTCTCTCAGACAGACTCTATAACACTAAAGCTTTACCGCTAAGTCCCCCCCAAGCAAACCCTACACGCGGTGATCTGGACACCGACTGTAAACCACACTTGGAGGAATATCTATCACGTTTAACAACTTGTGAATCTCAAATCAACCCTTCCCTCCTGAAAGCGCTACAGAGAGGACTGTCATTGAGGACTCGCTACCCAGTCATTAAACTAAAGATCCTGAGGCCCTTCCCTATCGCTACGCGCAAGCCTAGGACCGCTTCTAGAACGCACCTTTGCACCCCAAGTACCACCTACACACGACTGGCCACATCAGCACTGGTGCACACTCGCAACTTCAAGCTTTGCTCACCAACTCGGCCATGTTATCATCATCATCAACGTTGAAGAAGTACATACCGCTTCTTATGGGAACTGACAACTTTAGACTCTGGCTTCCCCAGGTACTTAACCATTTACAAGCGAAGGCTCTCTCACTCTACATGGAAGGAAGAATCAAAGAGCCAACCCTTCACAAAGGCAAACCTGACTACCTCTTCAAAGCTCAAAAGAAAGAATTCATCTTTCAGACTGAGCAGACCCTAGGCTTAATAAAAACCTTTATTTACCCCTCACTACAACCCACAATCATGGACTGCAGATCACCTACGGCCCTCCTTGAGCGACTTACCAAGACCTATGACCCAGAGAGCTTGACCCGCTTCAGCACAGCCGTCTGCCGACTCTTCTCCCTTAAGCTACAACCAGGGCAAACCCTCAACACCTACTTCGCTGAGCTCAACAGGCTCTCCCTATTGGTCTGACTGGAAGAACCTGTTGTTGTAGTTAGGGTAATCTAGGCAGTGAAGACCCCAAGAATGAGGGAGTTTGTGTGTGGGTCAATCCCTTTATTCAATAAATGTTTGGGTATTTATACCCAGGCTTTAGCCGTTACTGGCTAACCGTTTAACAGTCACATATTCGTTATTTCCGTTATTTAACTGTAATTCTTGATCTGGGGAAATTCCAGGCAGGAATTTCCTAACATTTTCCTGATCTCTCTATCACTGTCATCGAATGGCCTGGAACTGCAGAACAAAAAGTGACATGCCAAGCTCTCTATGAACAGGCTCTGGCCAATCACAATGCCTGGTGGATCAATACCGCAATGCTGCGAGGACTCCCTTCCAATTACAACACTGCCAAGGCCATCATTCAAGACTGAAAGACTATTGACATCCCCAAAGCGTGAGCAAAACTACAAGAACGCAAAGCCGAACTCCACACAACAACCCAGGACCTGACCCTCATGCAGAGCAAAGCGCTACTACACAGCACAAAACAATCTAAGACCCTTCCACCCCAGTGATTCCAGGGTCCCTCAAACAACAACCAGAAGAGATCACCCCTGCGCAACAGCAGGAGCTTCACTGATTGGAAGAACAAAAACTTGCAGTGATCCTGATCTCAGCCCTGTTCATACTGCAATTGACCAGGACACACTTGTGAAGAATGTCAATGATGCAAGAAGGACCTTGGACAGGCCTCTGTTGCCGCAGAACTACTCCCAATCCAAGATGACCATAATGATCTTGTGAGTCCAGCTGTCAAAATTACCAAGCATGTGACCATTGCTGAAGACTCCAACCTCAGCAAGTTCTGGTATCTTAACTCAGGCGCTACTGCTCACATGGCAGCCTACAGAAAATGGTTCATAATGTACCATCCCCTCTCCAACCATCCCATCATGCTTGGAGACAATTCTACAATCCAAGTGATTGGACAAAGGATGATTGAGGCTGTCCACCAGGTCAACAGGAAAAAGACGACCATCCAACTCAGAGGTATTTTACACGTACCGATGATTGCAAAGAACCTACTTTCGACTGCACGACTGTTGGACCAAGGACTTGTCACCAAGATCATGCAGACAGTCTGCCGTGTCTACAACCCACAAAGCAACCTCACTGTTCTTCAACAGGTCAGACTCGGAATGATGTTAGTTGTCAAGCTTGACACAGACCCTGTCAAGGAAGAACTTGCCACTACGGCCAAGGAACCTCAGGTCACCCTCAACCTCCCTCACAAGCGGCTTGGACATCCGGCAGAAAGGTGCTTACACATTGTTGCTCAAGCAGCTGGGATTGACACACAGAACCAGACCGTCAAACAGTGCACAACATGCATCCACTCAAAAGCTACGCGCCTTTCCATTGGCCACAGCCCAGTGAAATGCAGTACTCACCCACTTCAAATTATCCACTTGGATATCTGCAGACCAATCCCAACTCTGACCTTGGATGAAAAAAGATATTTCGTCTCTTTTATTGACGACTACACTCGCTACGCGATGATTTACTTACTTGAGCACAAGGGGGAACTCACCAGCTACCTCAAGACTTTTCTCGCTAGCGTCTCGCACAATTATCACTGCAGGACTCTACACTTGGACTGCGGTGCAGAATACCTCTCAGCCAAGACCTAGACTGTCCTGTGTAAGTATGGGATATCAACCTCAACCTCACCAGCCTACACCCCAGAATATAACAGTGTGGCTGAGCGCTTCAACCGGACTATCATGACCATGGTCCACAGTCTACTTCTTGAAGCTAGTCTCCTCAGTCACCTCTGGGGCGAAGCGCTAAGAACTGTGACCTACATCCACAATTGCCTCCCTTTGGAAGCAGGCTTGATCGGTAAGAAACTCAGTCCCTCCCCTTTCGAGCACTGGTTTGGCAAGCCTCCCCACCTAGATCACGTCTGCGTCTTCAGCTGCCTCACACATCAAGTCCTCCCAAAGGATCTTCGCTCAAAACTCGAACCGCAGACAAGACCTGCGATCTACCTGGGACCAGCCTTTGAGGCATCGCATTCCTCACACAAGCTTCTACTCCCTTGAACCAGGGTCCTGGTAATCACTCACAACGTAATCTTCAAAGAAAAAGTCTTCCCAGGGAAACTACGAACTCAAAACCACAGAGCCGCCATCCAACCCAAACCGAGCACAAGGAAAGCACTCAAGATCAAGCCTTACAAAGCTCCCAAGGAACTGATTCCCCAAACAACTCATACGCCGAGATATGCTAAGCAAACTCCCAAGTTCTGACTGATTGACGTGAGACCAATCACCATCAGGAACGAGACTCCTCACGCATGCAAAACTCCAACTTCAGGGGCGAACGCTTCAAACTTGAGGGGCAACACTCAGGTCAACTCCACACCATTTGCCCAATGTTACCCTCAACGCACTTGTAAACCCAATGTTCGTCTAAACGATTATGCTACTCTTGCCAGCGGACTTTCGCAGACCCCCACAACCTACAAACAAGCTTTCAAACTCCTGGAAGCCAACCACTGGATGAAGGTGATGCAAGACAAATACAATGCTATATGTCACAATGGAACCTATAAACTTGTCCCACTACCTCAGAACTGGAAGGCCATCCAAACAAAATGGGTTTACAAAATCAAATTACTCACAGACAGAACCGTAGAACGCTACAAGGCAAGATGGGTGGTGAAAGGCTTCACCCAACAATTTGGAGTGGACTACAACGAGACCTTTGCACCCGTAGTACGCATCAAGAACCTCCGTTTCCTACTTGCCTTCGTGACCGCTCACAACTACGAGATTCATCAGCCTTTCTACATGCTACGCTCAACAAGGAGATCTATATGACGCAGCCTGAAGGCTTCATCAATCAAGCTCAATCTCAACACATCTGTCACCTAATCAAAAGTCTCTACGGACTTAAACAGGCCCCGCTCAAGTGGAATCAACTTATTGACTCCCACCTACACCTCAACGGTTTCAAGCAGAGTGCTGGAGACCCATGTCTCTACATCAAGCGCGTTTGACAACTTACAATCCTCATTGCTCTCTACGTTGATGACTGCATCATCATCACCCATTGCTCAACGATGAAAACAGTCAAGAAACTTCTCTTCGACCACTTCCCAGTCAAGGACATTGGCAAAGCCAAGTCCATACTTGGCATTGAGATTCTATGCGATAGACCCAAAGGTAAACTCTACATCAGACAGCGTGGCAAGGTTGACAAGATCCTTTCCATGTTTGGACTCACCCTCTGTCGACCCACAAGTACCCCAATGAACACTGGACTGTAACTCCTGACACTTGACAAGACTCAGGATAAGGTCTCCAACTTCCCTTATCATCACACCATCAGCATGCTATCGTATCTCAGTCATTCAACTTGACCCGATATCCTCTACACTGTCAACTATCTTAGTTGATTCTCAAACGCCTATGGCCCCGAGCACGTTTCTGCTGTCAAACATGTTATCAGGTACCTGGCAGGAACCCGCAACTGCGCCATCAAGTACGATTGAGAACTTGCACAGAAGAACGACCCGTCCACTCTCACTCCAATCGGCTACTGCGACGCAGACTGGGGAAACCTCCCAATTGACGTTCAGTCACAGGGATTGTCTTTACCCTGTGCGGAGGACCCATTTGCTGGACAAGCAAGATGCAGAAGTGCGTTGCCCTCTCTTGGACCAAAGCCAAGCTCAACGCCCTCTCCAAAGGAGCCCGCCAAGCAATCTACATTAGAAAGCACTTCCCGACCCTTGGAATTTTGGAAGAGCTCCCTGTCATGCTCTTCAACAACAATCAAAGTGCTCTTACAATTCTCAACTCCAATAGTGGATCATTCCATGGAAGGATGAAGCACTACAACATCAAGATTGCTCATCTGTGCAAGACCGTCAGTCAGGGACAAATCAAGCTTGACTACTGCCTGACCGTGGACATGCCAGCCAACCTTCTCACCAAAGCACTTGGACTGACCAAGCTTCATCACCTTTGCAACAGACTCAACATCGAGTCACCCATCATCAGTTTACCTCTTGAAGAGTGAGAGGCGTGTTGAAGCAGACATGGTTCGAATCCCAGCGCAGCCAGTTGGACTTCGGAATGCAAGGAATTTATCTGCGTCCAACTTTGCCTGCGCCTGCATTTGTTCAACCAATAGGCACTTGACAAGAACGGATAAAAGAAGAAAGAAGAAAAGCTTTATTTTGTCTCCTATTCGGATTCTTACAAATACATACCTTTCACTTACCACTGTGCATTCTTCTCTTGGTTGCAACCTGACTTTGCCGCAACACAATCCACTAAAGTTGAGTGGTCATCTCAGGTTTTGTCTTTCCTGATCCCTTGGCTTGAAGCTAGAAGGTCTTATAGACTTGATCATCCTGGATGATGATCTGTTTGAGGAGGGCCAGCTGTTGAGCTATCTTTCTCTCTCTTGCTTGAGCATTATCCTTGATTAGTCTGATACATCATTTTCAAAAAAAAGTGCCAGTGGCACTTTTTACAAAAATGAAAAAACATTGTACATAAATTTGTATCAAGGGATTTTTCACTGTTCACCTAAAAAGATAAAAAAGACAGGACCAATGCGCATCGGTCCTATTAAATACAGTGAAAATCAGGATTTATCCAGGATTATCCAAAATATGATGGAAAATAAAAAGAAAATCTAAATTTTCACAACTTAACACTGGTTTTTTGTGGACCGATGTGTATCAGTACTTATGTTTTTTGTGTGATGTACAAAATTAGAGGATTTTCAGTTTTTCTTTGTTCAGTTATTATATTATTATCATTATTTTTTTTTTGTTTATCTTGTACAAAATTCAATTTTCACAAGGTGCCAGTGGCACTTTTTTTTGAAAATGGTGTTAAAGATCCACTCAAATTTGGGATCTCTCATTAGCAGATTCCTGTTTGAGCAGGCTTGAATTGTGGAAACTTGTCTATCTGAATAGGTCAAGTTTGTTGCAATCATCTCTCAGAACATTGCATCTCCATTTAGGTGCACTTGACTGGATTGATGTAAAATTGGAAGAGGGAAGAATTCCTGAATCCTTGTGATCCAGTGCACAATTTTTCCCGTAGGTTCCTTTTGGTCAAAGTGCATGCTGATCTGTGATCACCTGGATTTCTTGTCCAAGAAATAGATGTCTCCACTGGCACCAAAAATCAACAATGGCATAGCATGCACATTTTGTTGTAGACCAGTTTACCTGTGGACTGGTGAGAGATTTACTTTCATAACTGATCACATGCCAGTTTTTCCTATCATCTGTAGAGACTGGCATCACAACACAATCTGTACAGCTTTGAATGATTAGGGTACCAAAGTATGGGGGGCCTCGTCAGAGCCTCCTTGATCTGCTTGAACAAAGACTGTTTCTCTTCTGTCCATTTCCATGGCTCTTCCTCACTTGTGAGCCCTGACAAGGGTTTCGCCATTTAGGAGAAATCCTTGATAAAGTGATGATAGTAGTTTGCCAGGTTGAGGAAACTCCTTAGGGATCGTTTATCCTTGGGAATTGCTGTTGTTGCCACAGCTTTGATCCTCCAGGGATCAGTCTTGATCCCTTCACTCGAGACTACATGTCCTAGTTATACCATCTTCTTAGAAGCCAACTCACTCTTGTCAATCTTGATAAAGAGGTTCCAGACCTTGATCCTCCTGAACACATCCTCAAGATGCCCCAGGTGGTTCTCAAATGTAGAACTGTAAATTAGTAGGTTGTCCATATGGACCTATGCGCAGTCCCCTTTTGCAGAACTGATCATTGCATCCATGACCCTCTGGAATGTCACTGGCACATTGGTTAACCTGAAAGGCATCACTATTAGCTCAAACAATCCCCTCCTGGTCACGAAGGCTGCAGCTTTGCTAGCTTCTTCAAAGAGAGGAATCTGCCAGAATCCACTGCAAAGATCCATCTTCAATTAGAAGCTAGATTACCTAACTTCTCCAAGATGTTGTCAGGTTCCAGCATTGGGTAGACTTGTTGAGTTCCTGATAATTAATGCAGAATCTTGAATTCTTGAAATCAATTGGCTGAGACTTGTCTTTCAGTGGGATAAGGACAGGTGAAGCCTACTCAGAGCTCCCCTTCCTAGCTAAACCTAACTGAACCAGGTTATTGATATGTCTGTCAATCAGTTCCTGGGTCATCAGCGAAGCTTTCCTGGCTTGCTGATTGATCAGCTTTAGGTTATTGATAGTGAACTTGATCTTGTGATCTGTAATCCAGCTGGTGTTGTAGTTAGGGTAATCTGGGCAGTGGAGACCCCAAGAATGAGGGAGTTTATGTGTGGTAAAGTCTCCTTTATTAAATAAATGTCTGAGTATTTATACCCAGGCTTTAGCCGTTACTGGCTAACCGTTTAACAGTCACATATTCGTTATTTCCGTTATTTAACTGTAATTCCTGATCTGGGGAAATTCCAGGCAGGAATTTCCTAACATTTTCCTGATCTCTCTAACATACCCCCTGACTAAGACAAAACCGTCCCGGTTTTTGTTACAGCCCTTGGCTGTCGAGGTAACAGGCTTTGAGTTTGTCCACATGGAGATCACCTTCAGGCACCCAGCTATCATCACGCGCGGTGTACCCTTTCCACCGAACTCAGAATTCTCGCCCGGCCTCGAGATCGCAATGGTCAATGATATCTTCAATCTTGTACTCGTCCTTGTCTTCTTTGTTGTGGATGTGAGAGTCTTCCTCCGTGATCTCAACCTTGGGATCCTCCTTGATCGGTCTCGGTCGTCCACTAGATCCGGAAATGTAGTGTTTGGTCCTCTCGATGTTGAGCTTGAATCTTCCTCCTTTACTATCGTTGAGCAAAACGGTCTGCACACTTGGCTGATTGATCACGGCGTAGGGTCCTTTCCATTTCTTGGCTAACTTCCTTGCTTGTCCCTTCGTGGGTACGCGGATCATCACTTGATCACCTGGCACATAGATTGGATTGTGCTTCAATTTATGGTTTTCCTCCATCTCTGTCCTTGCGGCTTGAAGTTTGACCTTGACTTCGTCCTGGATGATTTCTTGGGCTTTCCTGAGCTTGGAAATCCACTCGTCCGCGCTTGATTTTGTCAATTCCTCCCGTCGAACATCAATCAACAGGGGCATGGGGCGACCAAAGAGCACTTCATAGGGGCTCCTCTTGGTCGACTTCTGGGGGCTCGATCTGTAAGTGTATAACAATAAAGATAGAAATGCGTCCCAATTGTCCTGTTTGCGCATAGTGGGATATCATTCCTTTGAGTGTCCTGTTGAATTGCTCCACTTGTCCATTCGTCTGCGGATGTCCTGGAGTTGAATAGGATCGCTTGATGCCGAGTCGCCGGGCCAACTCTTGATGAAGGGTTGCCATGAACTTGCTTCCCTGATTGCTGATGATTTTTCTGGGATTCTTCCAGCCATTTTGAGAAGAGGTCCTGCATCACCACGGCATAAGTGTTTCCTCTTTTTGACTTGGGTAGTGGTCCTATGAGATCGATTCCGACGGTGTCCCATGGACTCTCTGCAATGATCGGTTTTAAAGGCCCGGCCGTTGGTCCACTCGCGCCTCGGTGCTCCTGGCATTGTGGGCATGATTTGACCCAATGGTCGATGTCTCTCCGCATTGATGGCCACCAGTAATTTAGTACCATTTTCTGGTAGATTTTGTCTCTACCAAGATGTCCACCGATTGGCGAATCATGATGAATCTTTATCAATTCTTCCTGTATCAATGTCGGTACGATCCACTGTAGCATCGCATTTGGCTTGCGTTCTCCACCCTTCGTCAGTCTCAGAGTCAGCCAATATGTTTTGTAGACTTGTTTCTCATCCAGTACAATTTGTTCTAGGAGAGCTTGTTGTCGCACGTTCCTCCCCCTTCCAGCATCGTCATCGCCCTTGATGGCGTGTAGAATCCATTCGAATTTGGGGTCTTTGTGCAGCTTGTCGTAATTCGGTTCTGGCACAGCACTGATAGCAGTCAGCTGTCCCTTGTCACTCGTGCCTGCATTCTTTATCTGATTGTCCGCAAATGGTTCCCTTGACAAGGCGTCACCATTTGAATGCACTTGTCCTGCGCGATGAGTGATTTTGATCGGAAAAAATTCCTGGATCCTTGTGATCCACCTGGCAATCTTTTCCGTGGGCTCCTTTTGATTGAAGAGCCATTGGAGCGCAGCGTGGTCTGACTTGACCTCGAAGTTGCTCCCCAGTAGCAGATGTCTCCATTTTTCTAGAAAATAAACGATCGCGTACGCTTTGCGTTTGGTAGCGGACCAGTTCGATTTGGTCTTGCTCAGGGACTTGCTTCTGTAGGCAATCACATGCCAATTCTTCCTGTCCTCCGATTGCTCGAGGCATGCTTCGATCATGTAGAGACTTGCATTGCAGCACACTTGGTATGGTCTCTTGAAATTGGGGTAACGTAACATTGGCACAGTGATCAGAGATTCCTTGATTCGATTGAAGGCTTCCTGCTGATCGGCTTCCCATTTCCATTTTTCTTTGTTGCCTGTCATCCTTGACAGGGGTCTTGCAATCTTTGCAAAGTCTTTCATGAATCGACGGTAGTAGCTTGTGAGTCCAAGGAAGCTATGCAGAGTTGTCTTATCTCTAGGCACTCTGACTTCCTTCACCGCTCGAATCTTCTCGGGGTTGGTACTCACTCCTTCGCTACTGATAATGTGCCCGAGGTAGTCCATTGTACTTGGCACGAAGTTGCATTTGTTGATCTTGACAAATAAATTCCTCTTGCGGTAAATCTGATTTATTCAATAAACATCTAGGTATTTATACCCAAGTTCTAGCCATTACTGGCTAACCATTAAACAGTCATATATTCATTATTTATCCGCTATTTCCAGCCTGGGGACATTTCTGGCAGAAATTTTCTAACATTGTCCTGATCTCTCCAACATACCCCCCAACTAAGACAAAACTGTCTTGAACATCTCTTGTAGATGATGAAGATGATCCTCGAAAGTCTTGCTGTAGACAAGTAGGTCGTCCATGTGGACCCAGGCCCAGTCACCCTTGGCTGGCCTGATCATCTCGTCCATTACCCTCTGAAACGTAGGGGGTGCATTTGTGAGTCCAAATGGCATCACGATTGGCTTGTAGAGTCCTCGTCATGTGATAAATGCGGCCATTCACATCGCGCGCGGCATCATCGGGATCTGCCAAAATCCGCTACAGAAATCCATCTTGGATCTGTACCTGGCTTTCCCTAGCCCATCAAGGCACTCGTTTGGGTCAGACATTGGATAAACATCCCGCTTTGTCCTCTTGTTCATTTCTTGGTAGTTGATGCAGAATCGCCACTTGCCCGGTTCCTTCTTTGGTGCAAGTAGAATCAGAAATGCCCAATTGCTATTTGATGGTCGAATCACTCCTGCTTTGATCATCATATCTACTTCCTTGTCAATGACTGCCTGCATCGCCGGGGATACTCTTCTAGGTCTTGCCTTGATTGGGGTCGAATCTGTCACTTCAATATCATGGACAGCCGTCTTGCTGCCACCTCCTTTGGCAAGTTGAACCTGGAAGATGTCCCTGTTCTCTAGGAGCAATTCTTCCAACTGCTTCCTCTGATTCTCCTCAAGGTCTGCCTTCTTTGCCCATAATCTCAAAGCCCGGGTGATCTCTTTGTTGGTCACCAGCTCAAGAGGGAACGGAACAGCTGTTGCTGGGCATCTATCCAGGTTGCTTGGCAGCTCCACCTTCCTCTGTAGGGTCAGAGACCTGGTTTTCCAATCAAAGGTCCCTTGGTACTTGTCGAGGACGTTGAATCCTATCACGCCTGAGTAGGGAAAATCCTCGTCCACAATATTGAAGTTGTGATTGTACTCACGATCACCTAGCTTCAATACAATCTCAGCCTGTCCTGAGACTGGGATCTTTCCTCCCGCCACTGTTGTCCATTGGCCTGTTGCCTTCTTGACTTTGCATTGGTCAGGAATAAATTCTTTTCCGACGAAACTGTCCATCGCACCGGAGTCCACAAGGAATTCGACTTCTTCCCCATCAATCTTGCCATTCACTCTCGGCAATTGACCAACCTTGGTCAGGGGAAAGGTCCTCTCTTCCTCTTGTACAATGCTGTTATACTTCTTTGGCTTCAAAGAATTTTCTCTTGAGTCCGCGTCGTTTCTTGGCTTCGGGGGCTTTGGGCAGTCAGCCTGTTTGTGGCCTGGCTGTTCACAATTCCAACACTTGGAAGGTCTTGGCGCTTCCTTTGTCCTATCTCCTTTGCAGCTAGACTTACCTCGGTTGCCCAATTTCCACTCTCCTTGCTTGGCATTGTTCCTTGATTGCGACTTTGACTTGGTCGATCCACAATCAGACTTCCTTTCTTGCACTTTACGATCACGGTACGAGTCCTCCTGACAATATTCCTCTTCAACGGCCCTGACTGTAGCCTCACGTAGATTTGGGTAGAGTTTCCCCCTCAACTTGTCTCAGAGTCGTGGGATCAATCCATCAATGAATGTCATCACCAGGAATTCCTCATCGGCATTGGTCATTGCTTGCCACACCGTAGCTTCCACTCGCATCAAGAATTCTTGTACTTGTTCCTCATTTTTCTGGCGTAGGGCTCAAACCTTGGCAAATGCCTTATAACAGTCCACCTTGTTGCGTGCATATAAGTCTGTACTAACCTCTCCTTGAGGTCAACCCATGTGACGGTTTGCAGCGTCCTCCTTGCCATCCGTGCCCAGTCCTGGACCACAGTCGCTCTTCCTGTGAGCCTATTTACAGCTTGGATCACAAGTTCTGACTCGTTCCATCCAGCCTGAATCGCTACTTCCTCCATGTTCTCCATGAAGGCTACCACATCTTCTCCGCTCACACCGGAAAATTTGAGTAGGTCTTGAAGCCCCACAACTGAATAGTGGCTTCCACCAGTAGTCGATCCTGTCATTGCACTTGCTCCTTGGCTGGTTGTTGATGACGTCGGTTTCTGAGGGGTGAACGGTCTGGAATAAATCACTTGGAGACTTTGACGTCACCACCTCAATGTGGCTGCACGGTTGTCTGCTTCATGTCCGTGCGATGGGAACTTTGCGCCACTCCTTGGCACTTGAGTCCCAGCGTCCTCTTCCATCTCCTCTTCGAGATCTTCCATCCCAGAGCTTCCTTTCTCATCATCAGAGTTGATCTTGGGAGCCTTGCCCTTCTTTGCGGTCATCGCAGGATCCTTTTTCCTCATCGCAGTCCGCTTGGTTCCGGCCATCCTTGCAGCATCATCCTCTGGTATCGTTGAAACTCCCCTCTTATCACTGCTCATCTCCTGGTTTGTTTGGATTGTCTAATATGTTGCAATAGCGAAGACGTTCCTGTCGCCAAATTGTTGTAGTTAGGGTAATCTGGGCAGTGGAGACCCCAAGAATGAGGGAGTTTATGTGTGGTAAAGTCTCCTTTATTAAATAAATGTCTGGATATTTATACCCAGGCTTTAGCCATTACTGGCTAACCGTTTAACAGTCACATATTCGTTATTTCCGTTATTTAACTGTAATTCCTGATCTGGGGAAATTCCAGGCAGGAATTTCCTAACATTTTCCTGATCTCTCTAACACTGGCTCCTGGGGCATTGAGATTGATCTTGAAAATGTTCCTATGTTTACGTAGGAGCTTTCTCAGGGCTTCCTTGTCCTGAGGGCTGAGATCAGCGCCATTTACCAGACAGTCAATCAACTTCAAGACATCCTCCAAGAGATGCTTGATTGAGTACAGGTCAATTCCATTGACCACCCTCTTTGATCCAGGTCTCTTTCTTGGACCCTTGAGGACCAGCTTCTCATTCTCACTATCCAGGTGTCCTTTCTGATCCCTGATAAAATTGTAGCTGAGGGTCCCTTTGTGTGGATCCTCGTGGGACATGATGTAAAACTTGTTTTTATAGGAGCCTGTCCTGATGTGAAATGGGAGAGTCACTTTCCCCAAGACTGGCATGAACCTGCCACCTGATAAGGTCCAATGCTTCAACCAAGGCTTGATTGTAGCCTCTTGAGGCATGACATCCTCACATATGAAGCTATTAGTGGTACCAGGTCCACCAACATCTGGAACATTCAAGCTCCCATCTGCACAGCAACCTTTGGGGCTCAAGGCCTTCTGGTTGCAGGCACTTCCACCTGAAGGACCCCAACCGTCCCAGAGGGTTCTCTCTGGGCAGCCTCTGCCATGTGCTTCTTTGGCTTCTCAGTCTTCAATTGGTCAAACTTCCCTGCCTTTGAAGATTTGCGCTCCTCTGATGACAACTTTGGGCAGTTGTTTCTTCGATGTTTGGTCTCTCTGCAGTGCCAACATGCACTTGGGACTGATCCTTGGGAACCTTTGTGTTCCCGTTTTTCTTGCAACTCTTCCCCTCATTCCCTGATTGTCTCAAATCCTCATGATTCCATGATCCTGATTGGTCTTTCTTCTTGAATTGGCTGCAAAGATTCTCTTGTCTCTTTTGTTCTTGGATTGTGGCCTTTTTGAAAGTGAGGCAAAGTGTGCCTCTTGTTGTAGTTAGGGATCAATGGGCAGTGGAGACCCCAAGAATGAGGGAGTTTATGTGTGGGTAAATCTGCTTTATTAAATAAACATCAGGGTTTTTATACCCTAGCTTTAGCCATTACTGGCTAACCGTTAAACAGTCATATATTCATTATTTTTGGTTATTTCTATGCTGGGGAAATTCCTGGCAGGAATTTCCTAACAATTTCCTGATCTCTCCAACATACCCTCCAACTAAGACAAAACCATCCCGGTTTTTGTCACAGCCCCTGGCTGTTGAGGTAACAGGCTTTGAGTTTGTCCACGTGAAGATTGTCCTCTAGCACTCAGCTGTCATCTCATGCAATATAAACCTTCCACCAAACTTGAAATTCTTGGCCAGACTTGAGATTGTGATGATTGATGATGTCCTCGACCTCGGGCTCAGCCTTGTCTTCTTTGTCATAGATTTGAGAGTCCTCTTCCTTGATCTCAACCTTGGGATCCTCTTTGATCAGTGTAGGTCGTTGTCCTGTCCCAGAAATGTAGTGTTTGGTCCTCTTGATATTTAGCTTGAATTTTCCTCCTTTACCATCATCAAGTAAGACAATCTGTTCTGTTGGCTGCTCAATCATGGCGTAGGGTCCTCTCCATTTCTTGGCTAACTTCCTTGCTTATCCTTTTGAAGGTACGCAGATCATTACTTGATCACCTGGCACATAGATTGGATCACGTTTTAATTTGTGATTCTCTTTCATCTTCACCCTCGCGACTTGAAGCTTGATTTTGACTTCGTCTTGGATGGTTTCTTGAGCTGTTCTGAGCTCAGAAATCCACTTGCCCATGCCTGGTTTTGTTGAATCCCCTTGTTGAATGTCGATCAATGGGGGTGTGGGATGGCTGAAAAGCACTTTGTATGGGCTCCTCTTGGTTGACTTCTGGGGGCTTGATCTATAGGCATATAATAATAAAGGTAGGAATGTGTCCCAGTTATCCTGCTTACTGTTTGCATAGGAGGATATCATCCTCTTGAGTGTCCTGTTGAACCTCTTGACCTGTCCATTGGTCTGTGGGTGTCCCAAAGTTGAGTAAGATCTCTTGATGCTGAATCGCCTGGCTAACTCTTGATGAAGGGCTGCCATGAACTTGCTTCCCTGATCACTGATGATCTTTCTGGGAGGTCCCCATCTCCCTATCAGTTTGATAATTGCTTCGGCTACAGTCTTCGCGGTCAAATCTGGAATTGTGTAGACTTCTGGCCATTTTGAGGAAAAGATCTTGCATCATCACTGCGTAGGTGTTTCCTTTTCTCAACTTAGGCAGTGGCCTAATCAGATCAATCCTGATGGTATCCCACAGATTCTCTGCAATGATCAGATTGAATGGCCCTGCAGTTGGTCCGCTCACACCTCTGTGCTCCTGACATTGAGGACACAACTTGACCTAGTTGTCAATGCCTTTCCATATCAACAGCCGCCAGTAGTTTGGTACCATCTTCTGATAGACTTTGTCTCTACCCAGGTGTCCACCAATTGGGAAATTGTGATAAAGCTTCATCAATTCCTCACACATCAATATTGGTACAATCTACTATAGCATCATGTTTGGCTTCTTTCCCTCAGTCATTAAAGATTTTGGAGTCAGCCAATACATTCTGTAGACTTGATTTTCGTTGACTATGATCTGTTCTAGCAAAGCTTGCTGTTGCACGTTCTTCCCGCTTGCAGCATTGCCGTCACCCTTGATGGCATGTAGAATCCACTTAAATTCAGGGTCCTAGCACAGCTTGTCATAGTTCATGATGAGTGATTTTGATCGGAAAAAATTCCTGGATCCTCATGATCTATCAGGCAATCTTTCTGGTGGGCTTCCTCTGATTAAAGAGCCATTGAAGCGCCGCATGGTCCAATTTGACCTCAAATTCGCTACCTAGAAGTAGGTATCTCCATTTTTCTAGATAATAAATGATCGTGTATGCTTTGCATTCTGTTACAGACCAGTTCGATTTGGTCTTACTGAGAGATATACTACCATAGGCAATTACATGCCACAACTTGTTGTCATCCAATTGTTCAAGGCAAGCTCCTATTGCATAGAGGCTGGCGTTGCAACATAGTCAGTACAGCTTCTTGAAGTTGGGGTAACATAGTGTCAGCACAGAGATCAGAGATTCCTTAATATGATCAAAGGCCTCCTGTTGTTCTCATTCCCACTTCCACACTTTCTTTTCTCCAGTCATGCTGGATAAGGGTCTGGCAAAATCCTTTATGAATTGCCAGTAGTAGCTCACAAGTTCAAGGAAGCTTCATAGAGTCATCTTGTCTCTTGGAACCCTGACTTCCTTCACCACTCAAATCTTCTCAGGGTCAGTACTCACTCCTTTGCTACTAATGATATGTCCTAAGTACTCCATTGTCTTGGGTACAAAGGCACACTTGTCAATTTTGACAAATAAATTCCTATCATGAATGCACTTAAATATCTTGCGTAAGTGTTGCAGATGATCCTTGAATGTCTCACTATAGATAAGTAGATCATCCATGTGGACCCAGGCCCAGTCGCCCTTGGCTGGCCTGATCATCTTGTCCATCACCCTCTGGAATGTAAGGGGTGAGTTCGTGAGTCCAAATGGCATCACAATTAGTTCATAGAGTCCTCGTTGCATGATGAATGCAGCTATTCTTGTTGCTTGTGGTGTCATCAGGATCTGCCAAAATCCACTACAGAAATCCATCTTGGACCTGTACTGGAAGGCTTGATCACACCTGACCTAAGCATGATTTCCACTTCTTCGTTGATGACCTTTTGCATTGCTGGCAATACTCGCCTCAGTCTTGCCTTAATTGGTGTAGATTCCATGACTTTGATGTTATGAACTACAGTCTTGCTGCTCCCAGATCTTGCCAGTCACACTTGGAATACGTCTTGGTTCTCCAGAAGAACTTTTTCCAAGAGTTCCTTTTGCTTGATGGTGAGGTCAGATTGTTGCACATGCTCCTTCAACGCTTTCTCAATCTTCTCATCACTGATCTTCTTAAGTGGGTAGGATGTGGTGTTCACTAGGATCCTATCAAGGTTACTTGGCAGTCCCACCTTCTTCCTTAGAGTCAAAGACCTGGTCTTCAAATCTAAGGTCCTATCCTACTTCTTTAATCCTATCACATCCAAGTATGGGAAGTCCTGGCCCACTACATTGAAATCGTGATTGTGGTCACCAAGTCTCAATGCTATCCCAGCCTAGCCTGTGACAGGGATCTTTCCACCTGCCACTGTTGTCCATTGGCCTCCTCTTTTCCAGACTTTGCATTCATCAGGAATAAATTCTTTTCAGACAAAACACTCCATTGCACCAGAGTCCACGAGCTTCATGGCAAAGACATGATCACATGGAACTGTCTGTAACACTAGAATCCGCAAGGAATTCAACTTTTTTCCCATCAATCTCACCCATTAACTTGGATAGTCAACCTACCTTGGCTAAGGGAAAGGTCCTCTCTTCCTTTCATATGATGCTGTTATACTTTTTCAACTTCAAAGATTTCTCTCTCAGGTCCACATCATCTTTTGGCCTGGGGGGCTTTGGGCAGTTGGCCTGTTGGTGGCCCAGCTGTCCACAATTCCAACACTTGGAAGGATTTGGCATCTTCCTTGACTTATCAGCCTCATGATTGAACTTGTCTCAATTGCCTGATTTCCACTCTTAACAGACCTCAGAACATTTTTGAAAGTTTCAAAACCGAGACAACGTTTGTGGTATATTAAAATGAATATTTTTATATACCACTTTTCAAAAATTATTATCACACAAATGTTTTGAAAATATCAATCAATGGTAGATATTTATAAAGGTTGATGTTTCATAGCATTTTTGTGCAAGATACATGATTGCAAAATAATTGAATGTGTCAAGTTAGGCAATGTATGATTCCTTGTCATAATAATATTAAACAGCATGATGCTATCATAGTCA